>PVKU01014301.1:0-23864 GCA_004027475.1 Anoura caudifer
TACATCACATAAACAAAAGCAAAGACAAAAATCACATGATCATATCAATAGATGTGGAAAAAGCATTCAATAAGGTACAGCACCCATTTATGATAAAAACACTCAGCAAAATGGGAATTGAGGGAGCATTCCTCAACACAATAAAGGCCATATACGAGAGACCTACAGCCAACATCATACTCAATGGGCAAAAACTAAATTTTTTTCCACTAAGATCAAGAACAAGACAAGGTTGTCCACTTTCACCACTTCTATTCAATATAGTATTGGAAGTATTGGCCACAGCGATTAGACAAGAAAAGGAAATAAAAGGCATCCAAATTGAAGAGGAGGAAACAAAACTATCATTATTTGCAGATGACATGATAGTGTACATAGAAAATCCTATAGACTCAGCCAAAAAGCTGCTCGACCTAGTAAATGAATTTGACCAAACAGCTGGATACAAAGTCAATATCCAAAAATCAAAGGCATTTCTGTATACCAACAATGAAACAGCAGAAGCAGAAATCAAGAAAAAAATCCCATTTGATATAGCAAAAAGAAAAATATAATACCTAGGAATAAACCTAACCAAAGAGGTATAAAGACCTGTAGACAGAAAACTACACAACACTGAAGAAAGAAATGAAGGAAAACACAAAGAAATGGGAACATATACCATGTTCATGGATCAGAAAAATTAACATCATCAAAATGTCCATACTACCCAAAGCAATTTACAGATCCAATGCAATACCTATTAAATTACCAATGGCATATTTCACAGACATAGAACAAACACTTCAAAAATTTATATGGAGCCATAAACAACCTCGAATAGCTGCAGCAATTTTGAGAAAGAAGAACAAAGTAGGAGGGATTACAATACCTGACACCAAACTGTATTACAAGGCCACTGTGATCAAAACAGCCTGGTACTGGCACAAAAACAGGCACATGGATCAGTGGAATAGAATAGAGAGCCCAGAAGTAAATCCAATTCTCTACTGTCAATTAATATTTGACAAGGAGGCAGCAACATAAAATGGAGTAAAAGTAGCCTCTTCAACAAGTGGTGTTGGGAGAACTGGATAGCGATATGCAAAAAAATGAAACTTGAACACCAACTTACACCATACACAAAAATAAATTCAAGGTGGATAAAAGATTTAAATATAAGCCGTGACACCATTAAAGTCCTAGAGGGGAATGTAGGCAGGAAAATCTCAGACATTTCAGACAGCAACATTTTTACTGATATGTCCCCTAAAGCAAGGGACATAAAGGAACGAATAAGCAAATGGGATCTCATCAAAATAAAAAACTTCTGCATGGCTAAAGAAAACAGTATTAAAATAAAAAGAGAACCTACTGTATGGGAAAACATATTTTCCAATGATACTTCAGACAAGGGTTTAATCTCCAAAATATATAAGGAACTCACATGACTCCACTCTAAGAAGACAAGCAACCCAATTAAAAAATGGGCAAAAGACTTGAACAGACACTTCTCCATGGAGGACATACAGAAGATCCAGAAACACATGAAAAGATGCTCAATATGGCTAGCTCTCAGAGAGATGCAAATTAAAACCACAATGAGATATCACCTCACACCAGTCAGAATGGCCATCATAAACAGAGCAACAAACAACAAGTGTTGGAGTGGTTGTGGAGAAAAGGGGACCCTAGTACACTGTTGGTGGGACTGCAGACTGGTACATCCACTATGGAAAGCAGTATGGAATTTTCTAAGAATACTAAAAATGGATCTACCTTTTGACCCAGCAATTCCATTGCTAGGATTATATCCTAGAAACCCTGAAACACTAAGCCAAAAGAACCTATGCACCCTATGTTCATAGCAGCACAATATACAATAGCCAGGTGTTGGAAGCAACTTAGGTGCCCATCAGTAAATGAATGGATCAAGAAACTATGGTACATTTACACAATGGAATTCTATGCAGCATAAAGAATGAAGGAGCTTCTACCCTTTGCGACAGCATGGATGCAACTGGAGAGCATTATGCTCAGCGAAATAAGCCAGGAAGTGAATGACAAGTACCATATGATCTCACCTTTAACAGGAACCTAATTAACAGAACCAACAAACAAGCATAATATAACCAAAGACACTGAAATTGAGAACAAGAGAGGAGAGGGATAGTAATATCCAGGGAAAAGGGGAAGGGTTTAGAGCAACAAGTATGAAAGACACATGGACAAAAGCTGGGGGGGGGTGGAAATAGGAGGGAGCTGGGGAGGGCTGGGGCAGTGGGCTGGGATGGGAGTAGAAGGTAGAAAACTGTATAAGAACAATTAAAATAAAATTTAAAAAAAAAAGAAAATTTGTTGCTTTTGTGTTAGAAGAACAGACAGGCTGGAGAGTTGGGCACAAAAGTTAGGGAATAGTTAGAGACAATTCCAGCTGGTCAACTTGTTTCATGAATGAAACCTTAACCTTTCACAATGAGGAAAGGGAAACTATCCATAACTAAGCCTGCCATATGGAAGCAGACCCTATTGCAGACTAGGGGTTTAACACTTAAATCCCTCCCCCTCACACTGACCCATCAAATCTGTCTTATAAAACCACCTGATAAGTTTGTGCATCTATTACAGACAGACAGACTTATGGTTGTTTCCAAAGACTCTTATAAGCCTGCGGCTAAGGTTATTGTGCTCATTGTCTAGGGGTGGACCATAGGGAGGGAGCAGAGCAGTCTACCCTGTTGACTACATAAATGTGTATAAAGACTATTTCTGAGGCATTGTGTAGCCCATTTATAAGGTTGGTACCCTTGAAAGAGGATTGTCAAGGCCTGTGGTTCCCTAAACATGGTGAGATCACCACTGGGCTGACAAAGTGACTGATTGGCACTGCCCTTCAGGTGGTAGACATTGATTTTGGGCACCTTGGAGATAGGAGACATTTCACTATTACCATCTGTACTGCCCTTAGATTTCTTGCATGGTGGCCAACTCTTTCTGGTTTGCCTGAGACTTTCCTGGTTTCATAGTAAAAGTTCTGTGTCCCAAGAGAACCCCCAGACCCAGGACACCAGGATGGCTGGTCATTTTCTAGACTAGTGAGGTCTGGGTAATGAAGAAATTATGTAGAAAGATATGAAAGGAACAGAAAAGCCAAAGAAAACTGGAAGACAGAACTTTCTTGGATCATGACAGTATTTTAGAAATTAAGATTCATTCATAAGGATTTTAAAGAAAAGGATGTTGGGGAGGGGCTGGAGTACTCAGACTAACTAGGAAGTTTTCCTATAACTGTCTGACTTAGAACTGGGCATGTTTCATTTGAGTGACCTTGGCCCCTCTCCCAACATCACTGGAATTTCAAAGATGGAAAATAAGAGACATGTTCCCTTACTGCTTACACAGTAGACAAGATCTTGGCCATCAATTCCAATACACTTCTGATGATGAGGCCATAGAGAAATTATGTGAGAAGCACCAAGAGATAAAAAGAACTAAACTTTGGGATTATTTTATGAAACCAAAGATACCAAAAAGAGCCAAATTCCAAACTACAAGCTTATACTAAATTTTATATTGAGAGAAAGAGAGAGAAACTTGATGCAAGTTTGGAAGTTCATGCTGGACCAGTAACTAATTCTGAACCCTTAAAATAACAAAGTAATAAAACTGGAAGAATATCAAACTAATAAAGATATAACAAGCCCAGTTTTTTTGGACTCTGGCTTTGGTGTCCATTTTAACCAAGCAGGATTAATTCATGACCTACCCTACAAGCTTATGTTTATTTAGAATATCCAATATTTCCATAAATGCAAATGTTCCAAATGGAAGACTGTATTTCAATAATGCCCATTTTTTCATTAAGATTTCATCATCCACCTACATTAAAAAGTATGTCCCTACACTGTGTTGTTTTTGCTTTCACCTTGTTCATTCCTGCCATATTTGCTTAATCTTGAGATCTTGGCTTCCCAGGCACTCTCAAATTTGAAACAAACAAAATTTGTGCATTGATATGTCCTGGGCATGCATGATTTATGAATGGTGGTTTTCTTGGCACAATATAATGGTAGAAGAGAGACTGTTTTAAACATTAAAGTAAAAGTCAAGAAGTGACAACAGTGGATGGGATACTAGAACATAATAGTATGTTAAGAAGTTTGAGTCAAGAGTTAATCAGTTTTTACTTGGTCTATTTCTTAATCTGTGGACTGATGCCCTGACCAATTTAGTAGGTTATTAGGAATGCTGACATTTGATCAATTAAAAATGTACTTTATACAGTTGTTCTGAAAACATACCCAACGAAACTCCCACCTTGTAGAAAGAAATTTAGTCACTAACATTTATATCAACAGAGAAAACAACTTTGCCTAATCCAAAATAAATTTGTTTACTCTTTATTAAATATCTTAATTATATTCAAGTCATTTTCTGTCATAAAATTTTTTCTCTCAAGGAGTCTCTTGTAAATGATTTTATTAGTTAGTGTTACCAAGTCTCTTAAAGAAAAGTCAGAGCCTTCATAATGTCAAAGCAACTATCCTTTTTGAGTAAAGTTAGAATTCAACCCTTGCTATATGCTCATGTAACAGAAAGGCTCAATAGTTTAGTCTATTTTTCTCATAATAAACTATGATTTCAAATAATATAATTTTGTTGAATAATTATAACTGAAATATACTTAGTAAACACAATAGTAATTAAACTAATTATTCCAATTGATTCCTTCTTGAGATGTTTCAAACATTTCATGCATAAACCAGTCATGTCTAACCTTTCATTGAAGATGGCTAAATTGAAGAACTGATGAGATAATAACTGAGGTTCTCAAGTAACAGCATAATAATTTTAAATGTAAATTTTTAATGATAATTGCTCATAAATGCTTCCAGAATACCTGAAATTAATTTTAGGAAATAAGGACTGATAAAGCCTAGGGCTTGAGCAAGCTAAGGATTCCCAAGATAATTTGAAACATTGCTTCCTACATAAGCTTTCTATGTTCTTTATGGTGGAAGCAGCTCTGAACCACACTTAACATTTGGGGTACTTGTCCACTGCAGAAAAAACTGGCCAGTGGACAGAGCCCTACATGGCACACAGACACAATGACTTACCTTGTAGATTTTGCAATGGCAGAGTCATAATGCCTCCTGCTGCAGCTGCTGCTACCAGCCCTTGGATATTGGTGAGATTCGCAGTAGGCAGCGTGAGGACCAGTCCTTGTTGCCCTCCTAGCTGTCCAGCCATGTTGAAGGGGATGAGGATAGGCTGGTTGAGGGCTGGTGTGCCTCCTGGCATCACGCCAGTGACAGCAGAGGCTAACTGCTGTGCTGTCAGAAGTGGCTGCACAGAAACAGATAATCCCAGGTCACTTTTCAGTGGAACCAAGATACAGGCCTTAGAGGATTTTTCCTTCTATTTATGCAGGGTCAATAAAGTTCCTGGACAAGTAGTAAAGAAACATGCTCTAGTTCAGAAAAAAAAACAAAACAAAACAAAACAAAACAGATTGACTGGTAGAAAAAATGGAAATGGCCTTTTACTTATATTTTTGGAAAATTCCATCTGGTCCTAACATCCTCTAAGGAGTTCAAATACCTTTAAAAATAATACCTTACACTTATATGTTATTTTTCCAATGCAGTTTTATTTTATTTTACCCTTATAATTTTGAAACTCTCTGCTAATTTATTCTGTGTTGTTCCAGAAAGAATCCACTGGGATCTGTGGAATTATTTTTGTTTCAAAAATAGCAATTAGATTCTGTTCTCATCTATTAAATTAGCAAAAGTAATATGAAAGATTTACTCAGTGCTGGTAAGTCTATAGTGACATCATTATGTGGATTTAGTACATGTACCCTGTCATAGCCTTTTGTAAAGCAATTTGGAGATCCACATCAATAGCTGCAAAAATATTCATCCCATTTTGACCCAGAATATACTCCTAGGATATAGGCTGAAGATATAATTCAAACAGAAAAAAGATAAATGCATGAAAGTATGCATTACATATTAAAATACATAAATGCTGACAAATAGTTTGTTAGAGTACTACGTTTGATAAGATATTACATAGTCTTTAAAATGAATCATTTTGATATATTTTTAGAAAAATAGAAAAAGTTTATAAGAGTACATGAAATAAAATGGAAAATGATTAAACAAGTGATAATGAAATCATTGTTAAAATGGAAACTTATCGTGTATATCCATAATGACAGGATCTAAACAAATTTCAAGAAAAACAAAAATATTTAATGTGAATAAATTATAAAATACTTAAAATGTTTCCTTTGTTATAACTCTAACATTCTATGTCCAGTTAAAACAACATTAAAATACATATTTGTATCCACTATTTAGCCAATTGTCATTGTTTGACATGGAAAGGCAGTCTTTTAGGTATGTACTTTGGGCATCAGACATATTTGAGCTGGAGAGTGCTCTTTACCAGGGTGACATAGGCAGGGTTAATGGCCTGGCCAGTCCAGATGATCCAGGACTTTCACTGTACCCTCGTGGGAGCTTTGTGAGCCATGCCCATTTTTTTTTTTTTTTAGACAAATCAATATAAAACTCTTATGGAAGGGTTTTTACATTTTGGTGTTAATGCAGTGTGATTCTATGAAGTAAATGGTAATTCAATATAGGCAGAGTATAAAGCCCAGTGTCTAACCACCAAGTACCATTCTAGTGCCCTGTATGTGTATTAACTGTTATCCCATCACTGAGATACAGAGAGGTTAGTAACTTGCCCCAAATCCCATGTCTAGTGGGGGTAGGGTACTCAAATCCAAATAGGCTGCTCCATTGCACCTCTTTCTAATCATACCTTCTCGATTCATTGAGAAGATTTAGAGAAATAGGGCTGCTTTATTTGCAGAATGGGATGGAGGAAGTTTGAGTCCACTCTCTGGTCATTTCCTAAAGTCTTCCTTCAAGGCTCCTTCTGGGGATCCTTCTGAAGAAGCCCTAGGACTCCATGTAGCCTACTTTCATAGAACCATTCTCTAGGCTCTGTGGACCTAGCTCCTAACATATTTGCTGGATTTTGCTAAATTCACCCAGATTAACTGTGGTTTATTTATTTATTTATTTATTTTATCTTTAGAGGGGAAGGGAAGGAGAGAGGGAGAGAAATATCAATGTGTGGTTGCCTCTCATGCGTACCCTGCAACCCAGACATCTGCCCTAACTGGGAATCAAACCACAATCCTTTGGTTCTCAGGCCTGCACTCAATCCACTGAGCTACACCAGCCAGAGCAGCTGTGGTTTTTTTAAAGTACTCTGAAACACAAAAATAAATATATATGTTTTTAAAATAAGTACAAAATTATAAACTTCTCGTTAAATGGCTGGTGTTATATCATTGAAGAAAGTAATTCAAGATAACAGGGAAGTGGGTAGTCCTCGGCCTACATACAGGCCACAGATTGGGAGTTTTGGCCTATAGCATTTTTTTAAAATGGAATTTGCAGTCTTAAAGTCAGGCACACGGTCTCCAGTTTGTCATGGTGTCCACCACCTCTCACTGTCTGGGACTGCTGAGCGCATATAACCTGGAAGCCTTAGAGTATACTACCCCTGGTAAGTTTACAGTTTACACACATACACAGTGTCATACGCACAAAATCAGAAATGGCACAGCCAGAAAAAGCTGGTTGCTGAGATTCCCGGTAAACTTTCTCTGGACTTCCATAAGAGAGTTCTTATCTCCCCAGGATTTCTGTCTGCAAGCCCTTGGCATCCAAGATGCACATTGGGATTTGAGGCCATCAAGGGACTTGCTGGTGTTGGAACAAGAAAGTCAAGACCAACCCAAGCTCTAACCTTGGGTTTTCAAGGCTTGAACTGGTGAGCCCTCAAAGTGCGGAGAAGTGAGAAATGTCTAGAAACAAAAATTACAGCAAAAGAGAGAGAAAGGCTTAAATATCGGCTTTATTTTCCATAAAATTAGGGTGAACTCTGAAAGCTTCACACTGAACGTCAGAGGTAAAAAGAAAAAAAAGTCCAGACTTTTGTGGTTGTGTTCTATATCTGCATATAACCACACCAGGCTGAGAAAAACAAGTATTAGACTTTAAAAAATGACGAATATATTTATTTATTAATGCAGAGGCTGTATGTGATGTACAATATCGTCAAACCCAATAAGCTGAACTTGCATTAAAATTGCATTAACTTTGTGTATTAAATCACATCTTATATTTCAAAAATGCCTATAGCAAGGCTGAAATAACTTAATTTTCTTCACAATCCAGTCATTAAAGTTTTACTTTCTAGAAAATTACATGGCAACCAACAGCATAGTTATAGTAGGCCTTAAGAAGAAAACAAGAAAAAAAAACCAGGATTCCAAATGATTAAAACCAATTTTTTTCTATAAAAAAGAGAAGAGTTCTGCAAACACATTTTTTTCTTGATGGTATTTAATAAATAATGTAGTCAGACAGCTTCCTATACTGATATTTATCACCATCTTGTCTCTGTTAGAGTTAATTGGATCAAACTCATTATTATTTATCTGGTTCTTTACATGATTAAATCATCCTTTATGTAGCCTAATGGAAAGCAGTTGAGAGATACTGACCTGTGGCCCAACTGGGAATGGAGGGTGGGTCTGACCAGCCCGGTGTTGGTCAGGAGTGCTTGAGTCTGATAGTGTCAGGTTTCCTCTGGCCCCTGGAATTCAAAAGAGAGGTACTCCTTTAATATACAAACCAGCCTGTACATCATGTAACATTAACATACAGATGATGTGCCAGAATAATTTATCAAAGCTCCAGTGTCCAAATCACTTATCAACTGCATAAATTTTGCTAATGACATTCAAGAAGGCTAAAGTCATTCCAGGAGGCAGTAGGCTATGACAGCAGGGAAAATTATACTATCATCAGTAGTGCTAATAGGCTTGTACTATACATCAGTTTGCATGGGGTACCCCAATGCATCGTTTGTGTGGGAAATTGCACCCTTCATGCATATGTGGGCTACAGTTATAGGTGGGCTACAGATTTGGGAAATCTGATTTCCCAAAGCCAGAGGAAGTGTGATCTCAGACATGATCAACTACAACTATGTTATCATATGCTTAAGCCCTTCTCCAGACACCCTTCAGACAATGAATCTTATGAATGTGTTTTCCTAAAAACAAAGCTTTTCTCAATGTCATCTTATGTGATGACCTAAAAAACAATATAGAACTCTTTAAGCAAACTTCCTGGGTGCTAACTGAAACAGCAGGAATCCCACATTACCTCCAGGGAGCCCCACTATGCTAACCATAGAACACAACTTATTTCCTTTGCTGAAATCCTGTTGAACACCAAAGCATGAAAAATGAAATGGCACCAAAATAGCAGAGCTTTCAAGCCTTCTTAAACATTATAGTTTCTTTGTGTAGGCTTATGTGCTTTGTTTCAGGATAAAGCATAGCAGGTAAAATAGTAACAATAACAATAAATACATGAAGAAACAAACAGAGCTAACAGCAATTTTTGAAGAGTTTTAGTTGGTAGTTTTTATTTTCTTGGTGGTTGAAATCCAATTTCAAGCCTCCTTAACAAGACTCTCTTTCCTGATATTTGTCCTATGAATAGCATGTGGAAGACAACTCTGTTTACTGGCATGCCATGGAAGACAAAAAAAAAAAAGATATGATTCTTTTACACTTATAAATTTTAAAGAAGGTATTATTGGCTCATTTAAAACAAATTCTTCTATATATTCTCCAAAGGGACAGACTTATAAATAATGGAAATGTGGGGAAAAATACTTCAGCACATTAAGCTACAAATAAAATTGACTGCTACACATTATTCAATTGACTTCTATCTTCACTGTGATGTGTCAATCATAATGGCATTTTATAATGGGATTAAGCAATAAATGTGCAAAGCCATTATGCAGAAATCTGAAAATCTGATTAATTTGTAATTTTTTGTGTGTGCAGAAAGTCAGGAATAGACATTGCTTGGGGAATACTTACAAGCATTCTATTGAAATTTCTAAATTGATTTTGAACAAACTAATAAAAACACAGACTTGCTGACATTTTATAAAGTGAATTCTGTCAAAATATGTTTGGCATTCTAATGATTTCTGTCATTTAATAACAAGGGTAAGATGACCTACTATAAGATGCCAACAATTTTCCCATAATCTGCAAGAGACCCTTTTCTAAATTTGTTGTATATGATTTACTTATTGTGCTTGTATAGCAGGGCACTTTAGACTGGGAGCTGTATTAGGCATTTTAAATCTCACCACTTCTCTTCTCATATACCCAAGTCCCATTTTTACCTTAAAATTATCAGCAGAGTTTTATGTCCTTTTATAGAACTAGCCAGGCCCAAATGATGCTCTTGGTTAAATATTCAGATTAGGTAAATTTTCAAATGGCTAAAAACTCAGTTTAGTTTATGAAGATGTTTTAAAAAATGTATTTGCTTCCCAAATACTCACCAAGTATGAATATTTACACCAGATTGTGAAAAGAGAGTTTTACAATGCATAGAAAAAGAGAAAAACCCTTTACACAATGAAAAAATATATACCTTAATTTAAAAAATATCTACTATGCCAGGCCCTTCAGTTTCATGTTTCTTTCATGAGTACCATACCCATACCCTGTTCCTGATGACATCCCATTGTAAAGTTTAGGATTTGACCCATACAGGCACTGTGACAACAAGAGTGTGTGTCTGTTACCAATAACTTTACACAGATCACATTTGCTTATATTTTATTCTCTGTTGCTGGAAGCCCTCATCGGCATACAGTGGCTTGTTTTAAGGCTTGTTATTTTCAAAAACCATGTTTAGTGCAGTATGGGGCAATTGCACACAATTTTATGTGTAAAATGATGTTTTTCATAGGCTCTAGAGGAGATTATGTATGCTTTCCTGCCTGGATCAAGAAGTAATGTTTCTTTTTAATGCACATTTCCATTTGCCCCAAATGCATGTGCCACACTTAACTTTGTAGGACCATAAACTCATCTGTCTGGTTGTAAGGCATCTCCCAAATCAGAGGTCTTCCCAGAGCCAGTGGAAGAATCCAACAGTCAGATGAATAAATGACATCACTAAGGGTTTCAGAGAGGTTTGAAGCAGTGTTTAGCCTATGTTAGCAAAGAATTTGAAGTTAGCTATTTCCCTGGGCACAGACATGAAAATATGAACTTCAAATGGGTTGGGTAGCTTCCTCCTGACCAGGATCCTAGGAAAAGAATTACCTCTCTGGAGACCAAGAATGTCAAGAAAGATCTCTGTGTTCTGTTCTGAATTTAATAGTCAGTGTTTTTCAGGCAGCAACTGTGAACTCCATTAGGGCAAGGACTGTTTTCACTAGTTCACCACTTATGCCCAGGCCTAGTGCAGGCATTTTACTCACATCGATTGAACAATCACCCCATAGAAACAGAGGCTTGGCTTTTAATTTGGGGTGTGGTATAATTCTTTCAAGAGAAGTACTGACATCCACCTATTTACTGCTGTTTGGTATAAACCTTGGAAATATCTTTAAATTATGAGCTTATAGGCAAATTCTACCTCAATTCCAATTTAAATATTAAAAGCAGTTTGATATACAATTTAAAAGCAAGGACTCTTAAATTTTAAACTCTGCCTGCATTTAAATTTAGCTCTGCCACTTCACTACCTATGTGAAGTTGGGCTTGTTTTCCCTCTTCTTTATGTATTAGCCTCCTCTTATAAAAGCCTGGGAAAATAACAGTACCTCCCTCATAGGGTTGCTGTTGTAAAGATTGAATGAGAAAATATGTAAATTTTTGGAGCAATGCATACTTGTCACATATCTGCTATTTCTCTCAACTATCCTTATTTAACAAGATTTATTTTGTATTTAATATCATAGTTAATATTATTTAATTTGCCTATAATATTCATCTGCCCCAAGTCAGCTCAATACTTACTCCTGTCCCTATGTGTACAAATGCGCATTCCCTCACACACCACCCTAACTGCATATTCTGTACCGTTTGATGACTGTTGGGAGAGGAACTAAATAGTTGGGCCTTTAGGAGCCTACAAAGTGAGATGTTCATATATAGTGCTTCCTTTAGTCTATAGTAGCATGATCAGGAAATATAACAGAAAGACAGTGCCAAATGGCTTCCAAATTGTCACAGAGACCTGGCTTTAGACCAGTAGATCTTACCCAGGCCTGTGAATCAGAATGGTCTGCAGAGATCCTTGAACACAGAGGTTCACATCTCTCATGAGGCTACTAACAGATCATCTAAGGGGTGGCTCACATGTGTGTTTTATAAAATTCCACCAGTGATTGAAGACCATGAGAGAGAATAGGGCTCTAGGGAAGCAACCGCTCCCTCCCCAGCCAAACAAGGTTTGAGCAGCACTGAGAGAGACCTGGTTGCTTGAAGTCACAAAGAGAGGAGTTAAAGTCTGAGTGGCAAGCACACAGGGGTTCTGAGCACCCATGCATAGCCCGGGGAGGAGTGCACAACCAGGCCGACCGACCAGAGACTCATGTATGACCAGAGATGCCCCAGCGATCTGAGGTGGCTGCAACCAGGTGAGGGGGCTTTGTGGAAGAGCCAGAGCTCACACCCGTGAACCTAGGGTGAGTGCACGCAATGCAGGAAACCCATGGAGCTCGCACCCATAAACTCTGGTTGGCGTGCACACCCTGTAGCAGACCTGGAGCTCACACCCATAAACCCAGGGAGTGCTCCATCCATAGGTGATACGAGCTCACACCCATAAATTCAGGAAAGTGCGCTCTGTAGAAGTCTCAGAAACCACGCCCAAGGCCCTGCTTGGAGAGGCACCTGCTAGCTCTGGGGAGAGTGCACAGCTAACCCTGGGGAGAATGCATGGCTACCACTGAGGAGAGTAACCCAAAGCTGACTGAGGGCTGAACAGGGAGAAAAGGTGACACCAGTCAACGTTGCCTCAGCCCCTTGCAGCCCTCAAGACCAGAAAAACCAGTTTGGGCAGTTTCAAACCAGCAAGAGGTTTGTGTGTGTGTGTGTGTGTGTGTGTGTGTGTGTGTGTGTGTGTGTGTGTGTGTGTTTTCTTTACTTATTTTTTCTCCCGTGCTTGTTTTTGTTTTTCTAAACTATCATTTTTATTTTTTAAATTATTTTCACCTTTTTTATCCCTCAATTCCCTTCGCTTCTCTTTACTTCTTTCTTGTTTTATTCCTTCTTCATTTATTTCCAATTTTATCTCTTCTTCCTTCCTCTTTTTTTCATTTTTTTCTTTTCACTTTTTAAATACCCACACATGAGACAAAAAAACCTGGAATTGTAAAAAAACAGACTTAGACCCAAAGAGGGGGCATCCCAACAGCTGAGACAGTGGAAGCTGTGAACACCAGGATACTTGAAGGAGACTGCACCACTGAATCTCACAGGTATTCTACCACAGAAGTTCAAACCATAAACTCAGGGAGCCAGAACAAATCAACTTAAGAAGCTGGGGCTAACAAGAAGAGTCTCACAAACAATAGGAAGACAAAGAAACAATCTCCAAATGAAAGGAAAGGAGGAATCCTTAGAAAGAATGCCAAATGAAACAGAGGCAACTCAACTATCAGATAATGAGTTCAAAGCAATGGTTATCAGGAAGCTCAGTGAGCTTTCAATGAGCTACCAGAAACTACAGGGAAGCTGCAATGAACTCACTGGAAACTATATCAACATGAAAAAGGAAATGGAAACTATCAACAAGGGCAAAGAGGAAATGAAGAATACAATTTCTGAACTGAAGAACACAGTAAAAGGAATCAAAAGCAGAATCGATGAAGTGGAAGAATTAATCAGCAAGTCGGAGGAGACAAAGCAGAAAAAAATACCCAGAAATAGCAAGAAAAGGAAAAGAGGCTCAGAAAGAAAGAAGAGGGATCAACAGAAATGCAAGAAAATATGAAACATATTTCTGTATAATATATATATATTATCTATAAGATAATATTATATATTATCTATCTATTAAGATATATATATATATCTATATATCTGTATAATAGGGATACCAAAAGGAGAAGAAGAAGAGCAAAGGTTAGAAAACCTATTTGAAAAAGTCATAAAGGAAAATTCCCCTAATTTGATGAGAGAAAAAGTCACCCAAATGCAGGAAACACACAGAGTCCCAAACAAGAGGAACCCAAAGAGGCCCGCTTCAAGACACATCATAATTAAAATGGCAAAATTACAAGACAAGAAGAGAATCTTAAAGGCAGCAAGGGAGAAACAGGAAGTAACATAAAAGGGAGACCCGATAAGGTTAGCAGATGACTTCTCCATGGAAATGCTCCAAGCCAGAAGAGAATGGCAAGAAATATTCCAAGTAATGAGAACAAACGGCCTGCAGCCAAGGCTACTTTACCCAGCAATGCTCTCAGTCAAGATAGAAGGCCAAATAAGGAGCTTCCCAGACAAAAGAAATCTAAAAGAATACACCTCTACCAAACCAGCTCTGCAAGAAATGCTAAAGGGACTGTTTTAAGAAAAGGGAAGGAAAGGAAAGGAGAGGAGAGGAAAGGAAAGAAAAGGAGAGGAAAGGAATGGGGGAGAGAGAGGGAGAGAGAGAGAGAAACACAGGTATGAAAATGGCAATGAATAAGTACCTATCAATAATAACTTTAAACATAAATGGATTAAATGTTCCAATCAAAAGACATAGAATAGATGAATGGATCAGAAAGCATGAACTACACATATGCTGTCTACAAGAGACCCACCTCAAGACAAAAGACCTACACAGACACAAACTGAAGAGCTGGAAACAAGTTTTCCAAGCAAACAGACAGGAACAAAAAAAGCTGGGGTAGCAACACTCATATCAGAGAAAATAGACTTCAAAAGAAGGGCCATAAAGAGAGACTCAGAAGGTCACTTCATAATACTCAAGGGAAGAATCCACCAAGAAGACATGAACATTGTAAATATATATGCACCCAACATAGGAGCACCTAAATACATCAAGAAAATCTCGGTGGACTTCAAGAAAGATATAGACAGCAACACAATTATAATAGGGGATTTTAACACCCCACTGTCAAAAATGGACAGACCTTCCAAACAAAATATCAGCAAAGGTATTGTCTCATTGAACAATGCTCTAGATGAAATGGACTTAACCGATATATATAGAGCCCTTATTACCAAAGAAGCTAAATACACATTCTTTTCAAATGCACATGGAACATTTTCAAGGATAGACCACATGATAGGACATAAAACTAGCCTCAACAAATTCAAGAAAATTGATATCATACCAAGCATTGTCTCCAACCAAAAGGGACTGAAACTAGAAAACAACTCCAAGGGGAAAAAAACCAAAGCACTCAAAATCGTGAAGATTGAATAGCATGCTATTAAACAATGAATGTGTCAAAAATGAAATTAGGGAAGAAATCAAAAAGTTTCTGGAAACAAATGAAAAAGAACTCACAACAATCCAAACTTATGTGACACAGCAAAGGCAGTCTTGAGAGGGAAGTTCATAGCAATACAGGCCTACCTAAAAAAGATAGAAACATTTCAAACAAACAACCTAACCCTACACCTACAATAACTAAAGCAACCACAACAAAGACAGCTCAGAGTAAGTAGAAGGAAAGACAAAACCAAGATCAGAGCAGATTCAATGGCATAGAGACTAAAAGCACAATTCTAAGGATCAATGAATCCAGGAGGTGGTTCTTTGAAAAGATAAATGAAATTGACAAAACTTTAATCAGGCTCATCAAGAAAAAAAGAGAGAGGACCCAAATAAACACAATCAGAAATGAAAGAGGAGAGATTACAACTGATACCACAGAAATACAAAGGATTGTTAGAAATTACTATGAAGAACCATATACCAAGAAATTTGAAAACCAGGTGAAATGGACAAATTTCTAGAAAAATATAATCTTCAAAAACTCATTGAAGAAGTAGAAAGCCTGAACAGACCAATAACAACGGATGAAATTGAAGCAGTAATCAAAAAACTCCAAACACACAAAGCCCTGGACCAGATGGTATCCCAGGAGAATTCTATAAAGCATTTAAGGAAGAGCTAACCCCTATCCTTCACAGACTATTCAAAAAAATCCAAAATGATGGAAGACTCCCAAACTCTTTTTATGGAGCCAGCATCATCCTAATCCCCAAACCAGATAAAGACAGAGCAAGAAAGAAAATGTCAAGGCAATATCGCTGATGAACGTAAATGCTAAAATACTCAACAAAATATTGGCAACCCGCATACAACAATACATTAAAAAGATCATACAGCATGACCAAGTAGGATTCTTCCCAGGGATGCAAGGATGGTTCAATATTTTCAATTCAGTAAATGTAATACATCACATAAACAAAAGCAAAGACAAAAATCACATGATCATATCAATAGAAGTAGAAAAAGCATTTGATAAGGTAGAGCACCCATGTATGAAAAAAAAAACACTCAGCAAAGTGGGAATAGAGGGAGCATTCCTCAACATAATAAAGGCCATATATGAGAGACCTACAGCCAACATCATACTCAATGGGCAAAAACTGAAGTCTTTTCCACTAAGATCAGGAACAAGATAAGGATGTCCACTTTCACCACTTCTATTCAATATAGTATTGGAAGTTTTAGCCACAGTGATTAGACAAGAAAAGAAATAAAAGGTATCCAAATCAGAAAGGAGGAAAGAAAACTGTAATTGTTTGCAGATGACATGATAGTATACATAGAAAATCCTATAGACTCAGCCAAAAAGCTGCTCAACTTAATAAATGAATTTGGCCAAACAGCTGGATACAAAATCAATATCCAGAAATCAAAGGTATTTTTGTATACCAACAATGAAACAGCAGAAGCAGAAATCAAGAAAAAATCCCATTTGATATAGCAAAAGGAAAAATAAAATACCTAGGAATAAATCTAACCTAGGAGGTAAAAGACCTGTACACAGAAAACTACACAACACTGAAGAAAGAAATCAAGGAAGACACAAACAAATGGAAACACATACCATGTTCATGGATAGGAAGAATTAACATCATCAAAGTGTCGATACTACCCAAAGCAATTTACAGATTCAATGCAATACCTATTAAAGTTCTAATGGCATATTTCACAGACATAGAACAAGCACTATAAAAATTTATATGGAACCATAAATAACCCCAAATAGCTGCTGCAATTTTGAGAAGAAGAGCAAAGTAGGAGGGATCACAATACCTGATGCCAAACTCTACACAAGGCCACTGTGATCAAAACAGCCTGGTACTGGCATAAAAACAGGCACATGGACCAGTGGAACAGAACAGAGAGCCCAGAAATAAACCCAAGTCTCTACGGTAAATTAATATTTGACAAAGGAGGCACCAACATAAAATGGAGTAAATATAGCTTCTTCAACAAGTGGTGTTGGCAGAACTGGACAGGTACGTGCAAAAAAATGAAACTCAAGCACCAACTTACACCACACTCAAAAATAAATTCAAGGTGGATAAAAGATTTAAATATAAGCCATGACACCATTAAAGTCCTTGAGGAGAACACAGGCAGGAAAATCTCAGATATTTCATGCAGCAACATTTTTACTGATATGTCTATCCCCTAAAGCAGGGGACATAAAGGAAGAAATGAACAAATGGGATCTCATCAAAATAAAAAGCTTCTGCATGGCTAAAGAAAACAGTATTAAAATAAAAAGAGAACCAACTCTATGGGAAAAAACATATTTGCCAATGATACCTCAAACAAGGGTTTAATCTCCAAAATATATAAAGACCTCACATGACTCCACTCTAAGAAGACAAGCAACCCAATTAAAAAATGAGCAAAGGACTTGAACAGACACTTCTCCAAGGAGATACAGAGGATCCAGAAACACATGAAATGATGCTCAGTATTGCTAGCTATCAGAGAGATGCAAATTAAAACCACAGTGAGATACCACTTCAC
Source organism: Anoura caudifer (assembly GCA_004027475.1). Lineage (NCBI taxonomy): Eukaryota > Metazoa > Chordata > Mammalia > Chiroptera > Phyllostomidae > Anoura > Anoura caudifer. Next base: position 17,925 of record PVKU01014301.1, read on the forward strand.
ACCAGTCAGAATGGCCATCATAAACAAAGCAACAAACAACAAGTGTTGGAGAGGCTGTGGAGAAAAGGGGATCCTAGTGCACTATTGGTGGGATTGTGGACTGGTACAATCACTATGGAAAGCAGTATGGAATTTTCTAAGAAAATTATAAATGGATTTACCTTTTCACCCAGCCATTCCACAGCTAGGATTACATCCAAGAACCCTGAAACACCCATCCAAAAGAACCTATGCACCCTTATGCTCATAGCAGCACAATTTACAATAGCCACCTGCTGGAAGCAATTTAGGTGCCCATCAATAAATGAATGGATTAAGAAACTATGGTACATTTACACAATGGAATTCTACACAGCAGAAAGAAAGAATGAGCTCCTACCCTTTGCAAACAGCATGGATGGAACTGGAGAGCATCATGCTAAGCAAAATAAGCCAGGAGGTGAAAGACAAATACCATATGAGCTCACTTTTAACAGGAACCTAATCAATAAAACAAACAAGCAAGATATAACCAAGACACTAAAATTGAGAACAGGTTGACAGTCACCAGAGGGGCAGGGGGAGGGAATGTCATGGGAGAAGGGGAAGGGTTTACAGGAACAAGTATAAAGGACACATAGACAAAAGCTGTGGGTGGAAATGGGAGAGAGATGGGGAGGGATGGGTGTGTAGGCTGGGATGGGAGTAAAAGATAGAAGACTGTTTAATTTAAAAAATTAAAAAAATAAAGACCATGAGAGAAAATAATGGCTTAGACTGCTGGGGCCAGTCTGAATCTGGTTTATTCAGAAGATGCATATTCAATTAGTTTTATGAGCAGTTGATGGGTCATCAGCCAGCATAACCTGCTTGGCTTTCCAAGTTTCTTCACTTGGATCAGTCTTCTATCATAATCCTGGGGGATTTACAGCTTAGCAAGGAGAAGAATCATCTCAGATATACCTATTTTGTAATTAGATTTGTTCACTTTTAATTCAAGGAGTATAAAAACTGATTCTAGATGTATCACAATATAAAATTTAAAATAGCTATATAATAGGAGTTAGTTCTCTGCAAATACAGGGAATCTTGTGAAGGTACTGGAAGATCAATTAGGAGTTTGGCTGGTAAACTAGGGTAAAACTTATTTTAATTGTTAAAATATTTGCTCATCAGAGCATTGGTTTATTCAACACCATCCTTCCAGTATTGATCCCACATCTGAAACCTGCAAAGTTGCCTGCAGATCACTCTGCTCTGGAGAGACTGGACTTACCTGTAGAACTAAGAGGGGTGGTACTGAGGCCCTGGACTACTCCCTCCAGTGCTTTTCTGAGGAGAGAACCTCACAAGTTCCACTCTCCTCACACAACTCAAGGTCAGAGTTGCTGAGAGACCATCACTTATTCCTCTTAGCAAGTTACTTTTTTATTTTTTATTTTTTGGTATAATGGTTTTTCATTAACTAAGGCAAACTAGGCTCAGCATTGCTTAGCTATTCTAAACTATGATAGATATGTACTCCAGTATAGAGTTTTAAATTCTACCCTCCCTGATCTTGGAGTTGACTTCCAAAATAAGTCATTTTAAGAAACAAACAAAACATTTTTAATCCTGAGATGGTATAATCCTTTCTACAGCATTATCCCATTACCTTTGCAAAGAAGACTCAGTGGCCAAGGCATTGGGAAGGAAACAGAATTGCAAATATAATTGCCACCCTGAATAAACCATTTGTACCTTCTCCCATGTGGTGGCCATGACACCCCATTCAAGACACCATATTCTCTTGTGAATTACTGATGCATTTTTTAAAAATTTTATTTTAATTGTTGTTCAAGAACAGTTTTCTGTCCTTTACTCCCTTCCCAGCCCACCCACCCATCCCTCCCCACCTTCCATCCATTTCCACCCCCCCCCCTAGTTTTTGTCCATGTGTCCTTTGTATTTGTTCCTGTAAACCCTTCCCCTTTTCCCCTGAAATTCCCAGGAAATTCCCTCCCCTCTCCCCTCTGGTGACTGTCAGCCTGTTCTCAATTTCAGTGTAGTTGGTTATATTTTGCCTGTTTGTTTTGTTGATTAGGTTCCTGTTAAAGGTGAGACCATATGGTATTTGTCTTTCACTGCCTGGTTTACTTCACTTAGCATAATGCTTTCCAGTTCCATCCATGCTGTTTGCAAAGGGTAGGAGCTCATTCTTTCTTTCTGCTGCATAGAATTCCATTGTGTGAATGTACCATAATTTTTGATCCATTCATTTATTGATGGGCACCTAGGTTGCTTCTAGCAGTTGGCTATTGTAAATTGTGCTGCTATAAACATTGGCATGCATATGTTCTTTTGGATTGGTGTTTCAGGGTTCTTAGGATATAATCTTAGCAGTGGAATGGCTGGGTGAAAAGGTAAATCCATTTTTAGTTTTCTGAGAAAATTTCATACTGTTTTCCATAATGGTTGCACCAGTCCGCAATCCCACCAACAGTGCACTAGTATCCCCTTTTCTCCACAGCCTCTCCAACACTTGTTGTTTGTTGCTTTGTTTATGATGGCCATTCTGACTGGTGTGAAGTAGTATCTCACTGTGGTTTTAATTTGCATCTCTCTGATAGCTAGCAATACTGAGCATCATTTCATGTGTCTGGATCCTCTGTATGTTCTCCCAGGAGAAGTGTCTGTTCAAGTCTTTTGTCCATTTTTTTACGTGGGTTGCTTATCTTTCTAGGGTGGAGTCATGTGAGGTCTTTATATATTTTGGAGACTAAACCCTTGTCTGAGGTATCATTGGCAAATATGTTTTTTCCCATAGAGTTGGTTCTGTTTTTATTTTAATGCTGTTTTCTTTAGCCATGCAGGACCTTTTTATTTTCATGAGATCCCATTTGTTTATTCTTTTCTTTATGCCCCTTGCTCTAGGGGACATATCAGTAAAAATGTTGCTGCATGAGATATATGAGATTTTCCTGCCTATGTTCTCCTCCAGGACTTTAATGGTGTCATGGCTTATATTTAAATCTTTTATCCACCTTGAATTTATTTTTGTGTATGGTGTAAGTTGTAGGTTGAGTTTCATTTTTTCCACGTAGCTGTCCAGCTCTCCCCACCATTCATTGAAAAAGGGTATTTTTACTCCATTTTATGTTGGTGTCTCCTTTGTCGAATATTGATTGACTGTAAAGACTTCGGTTTATTTATGGGCTCTTTGTTCTGTTCCATTGGTCTATGTGCCTGTTTTCATGCCAGTACCAGGCTGTTTTGATTACAGTCACCTTGCAATACAGTTTGGTATCAGGTATTGTGATCCCTCCTACTTTGCTCTTCATTCTCAAATTGCAGCAGCTATTCAGGGTCATTTGTGTTTCCGTATAAATTTTTGTAGTGTTTGTTCTATGTCTGTGAAATATGCCATTAGTACTTTAATAGGTATTGCATTGAATCTGTAAATTGCTTTGGGTAGTATGGACATTTTGATGATGTTAATTCTTCCTATCCATGAACATGGTATATGTTTCCATTTGTTTGTGTCTTCCTTGATTTCTTTCTTCAGTGTTGTGTAGTTTTCTGTGTACAGGTCTTTTACCTCCAAGGTTAGGTTTATTCCTAGGTATTTTATTTTTCTTTTTGCTATATCAAATGGGAATTTTTTCTTTATTTCTGCTTCTGCCATTTCATTGTTGTTATACAAAAATGCCTTTAATTTCCAGATATTGACTTTGTATCCAGCTGTTTTGCAAAATTTATTTATTAGGTTGAGCAGTTTTTTGGCCAAGTCTATAGGATTTTCTATATACTCTATCATGTCATCTGCAAAGAGTGACAGCTTTGTTTCCTCCTTTCCAATTTAGATGCCTTTTATTTCTTTTCTTGTCTAATCACTGTGGCTAAAACTTCCAATACTATATTGAAAAGAAGTGTTGAAAGTGGACAACCTTGTCTTGTTCCTGATCTTAGTGGAAAAGACTTCAGTTTTTGCCCATTGACTATGATGTTGGCTGTAGGTCTCTCATATATTGCCTTTATTATGTTGAGGAATGCTCCCTCTATTCCCACTTTGCTGAGTGTTTTTAACATAAAGGGTGCTCTACCTTATCAAATGCTTTTTCTACTTCTATTGATATGATCATGTGATTTTTGTCTTTGCTTTTGTTTATGTGATTTATTACATTTACTGATTTGGGAATATTGAACCATCCTTGCATCCCTGGGATGAATCCCACTTGGTCATGATATATGATCTTTTGAAAGCATTGTTGGATTTGGTTTGCCAATATTTTGTTGAGGATTTTAGTGTCTATGTTCATCAGCGATATTGGCCTGAAGTTTTCTTTCTCTGTTATGACTTTATGTGGTTTGGTGATTAGGATGATGTTGGCTTCAAAAAAGAGTTTGGGAGTCTTCCATCATTTTGGATTTTTTTGAATAATCTGTGAAGGATAAGGGTTAGCTCTTCCTCAAATGCTTTATAGAATTCTCCTGGGATACCATCTGGTCCAGGGCTTTTGTGTGTTGGGAGTTTTTTGATTAGTGCTTCAATTTCATCTATTGTTATTGTTCTGTTCAGGTTTCCTGCTTCTTCTTCACTGAGTTTTTGAAGATTATGTTTTTCTAGAAATTTGTCCATTTCACATAGGTTTTCAAATATCTTGACATACAGTTCTTCATAGTAATTTCTTACAATCTTTTGTAATTCTGTGGTATCAGTTGTAATCTCTCCTCTTCCATTTCTGATTGTTTTTATTTGGGTCTTCTCTCTCTTTTTCTTAATGAGCCTGCTTAAAGGATTGTCGATTTTGTGTATCTTTTCAAAGAATCAGCTCCTGGATTCATTGATCTTTAGAATTGCGCTTTTAGTCTCTATGTCATTTAATTCTCCTCTGATCATGGTTATTTCCTTCCTTCTACTTGCTCTAGGCTGTCTTTGTTTTTGTTCCTCAAGTTCTTGTAGGCATAGGGTTACATTGTTTGTTTGAGATATTTCTATCTTTTTTAGGTAGGCCTGTATCACTATGAACTTCCCTCTCAGGATGGCTGTTTCTGTGTCCCATATGTTTTGGGTTGCTGTGTGTTCATTTTTATTTGTTTCGAGAAACTTTTTGATTTCTTCCCTAACTTCATTCATGCCCCATTCATTGATTAATAGTATGCTATTCAATCTCCATGATTTTGAGTGTTTGGGGTTTCCCCCCGGGGTTGTTTTCCAGTTTCAGTCCCTCCTTTTTGGAGAAAATGGTTGGTATGATCTCAATTTTCTTGAATTTGTTGAGGCTTGTTTTGTGTCCTATCATGTGGTCTATCTTTGAAAATGTTCCATGTGCATTTGAAAAGAATGTGTATTTAGCTTCTTTGGGATGAAGGGCTCTGTATATTTCAGTTAAGTCCATTTCATCTAGAGTATTATTCAATGTCACAGTATCTCTGTTGATAGTTTGTTTTGAAGATCTGTCCATTTTTTACAGTGGGATGTTAAAATCCCCTACTATAATTGTGTTGCTGTCAACATCTTTCTTGAAGTCCTCCAAGATTTTCTTTATTTATTTGGGTGCTGCTATGTTGGGTGCATATATATTTGCAATGTTTATGTCTTCTTGGTGGATTCTTCCCTTGAGTATTATTAAGTGATGTTCTGGGTCTCTCTTTATGGCCCTTCTTTTGAAGTCTATTTTCTCTGATATGAGGTATGAGTATTGCTACCCTGGCTTTTTTTTTCCTGTCTGTTTGCTTGGAAAATTTGTTTCAAGCTCTTCACTTTGAGTCTGTGTAGGTCTTTTGTCCTGAGGTGGGTCTCCTGTAGGCAGCATATGTGTGGGTCATACTTTCCTGTCCATTCAGTTATTGGATGTCTTTTGATTGGAGCATTAATCCATTTATGTTTAAGGTTATTATTGATAGGCACTTATTTATTGTCATTTTCATACCTGTGTTTCTCTCTCTCTCTCTCTCTCTCTCTCTCTCTCTCTCTCTCTC
>PVKU01014302.1:0-23810 GCA_004027475.1 Anoura caudifer
TAACCAGTGCTCTAGGTACTCATTTCCCAGCCTCAACAATATCAACAGAGATGAGCCAATGTTGTCTCATCTATGTGACCCTCAGCCCTCAAGTTATTGTGAGGCAAACAAAATAACAATACTTACCCTTTACGTACCTTTAAAGGTTCAAACTCTTCATTACAAACATAACCAAAATACCTCAAGGACCCAGGCAGTCTGAATTCCAAGATGACCTCCTGGATTCCTGACTCCTGGTGTACAATCATCATCTTCCAGGCAATTCATCGAACACTAATCTAGGTGCTGCTATGAGGGAGTTAGCAGATGTAATGGAGGCCCCAAATCTGATAGTTCTTAAATAGGGAGATTATCCTCCATGACCCAGACCTAATGAGGTGAATCCTTAAATCGGATGGAGCTTTTCTTGGGGAGAGAAATGCAAACGGTGAGTGGGAGGTTCTCCTGGCCAGCTTTGAAGATGGAAGGGGACCTGAGAATGATCTGTAGCCCATAGCATGCACACAAATGGGAAACAGTGCTTCAATTCCTGGTAACTGAATTCCGCTCCCACCAAAATGTGCGGTATTGGAAGGAGCCCCTGAGCTCTGCATGAGAACAAAGCCACCAGGAGCAATGATTGCACAGTTATAAGACTTCTGAACTAGGGATCCCAGTGACTCCATGCCCAACTTTGTCCTATGGAACTGTGAGGTACTAAATGTCTGTAGGTAGAATGTGTTAAATATTGTCAATTTGTGTAAAGTATGTTAATGTATACACTGAAAAAATTCATGTACAGATTCTTTCTTCTTCTTTTTTAAAAGGATTTTATTTGTTTATATAGACAGACAGGGTCAAAGAAAGAAAGGGAGAGAAACCTCAACGTGTGGTTGCCTCTTGACCACCCCCTTCTGGGTTCCTGGTCTTCAAACCAGGCATGTGCCCTCACTGGGAATGAAACCTGTGGCCCTTTGTTTTATGATCTGATGCTCATTCCCAAGCCACACCAGCTACGGCTTTTTATTTTCTTTTGAATTATTAGATCATTTAACATATAATTTCTTGGCTATATTTACACATCTAATACAGTGTTGTTAACTATTGATTTTTATCCTGTACATTGCACCCCGGGGGCTATTTATTATTTAATGGAGAGTTTGTATCTTCAGCCACCTCCACCAATTTCACCCATCTTCCAACACCCACCTTGGCATGAACCAGTCTCTGTCCCCTGCACATACACCAGAGTCTTCGATCTGTGAGTTAATTTATCAGAGGGTGTTTTAAAGATTCCACATACAAGTGAAACTACAGTGTTTCTCTCTGTCTTTTTAAAAGTTTCTAATGAAAGAGCACCATTTGAAAATTACCCTTTCTTTCACCTAGCGCATGCTGTCACCAATACCAGGAATTCATTCTCTTGTATGGCTGATTGATGTATCTTTTTCCCTGAGTGGGTGAGTGTGTGAGCGAGTATCACCTTGTCTTCCCACATTCATTCATTAATGGTTATTGAGGTTGTTTCCATGTCGTGGCTACTGTGAATACTGTGTCAATGAACATGGGGGTACATACATTCCTACATGTTAGTGATTTCATTTACCTAAGTACCCATTAGTTGAATGGATGCAGAATATGGTAGTTTTAACTTTTTAAGCATCTCTATAATGTCTTCCATACAGTGGCTGCATCCATGTACATTCCCCTAAACTCATTTATTTTTGAATAATCTAAAGATATCCAGGTATGTGACTTTTGAAGTTAAGAAAAGAAAGACTGAATGGAGTCAGGCAAATCTATAATTGACCAACTTTTGCATTTTTCTACCACTCTGTATTCTCATCAGATCTATTTTTGTTTTGAGTTTTTTTCACATCACCAAACATATCCCAAATGCAATGCCATGCTGTCTTCTTTAGAATCACAAAAGTGATTTAAGGATTTTCAATGTGTATTTCAGAACACAAAATGCTCCCTCCTAAATATGAGATAGACAGTAAGTGTGTGATCCCTGTCATTCATATGCTTATATTCTGAACTTTAAATAGACTCTCTGTTGATAGAACACCACTTGAAAATTAACTTAAAATAGGAGTCAGTGAGATGTCTATGCACATCAGGAATGCTGTCAACAGGCATTTCCAACCACGATTTGAAGACTCCACCTCAGACTTCACTCAGGGTGACACCACTGACTGGGTGTGGCCTTAGATTATGCATTGTCCTCCCAATGGGACTAAATTCTGCTTAGCAATGGAATCTAGGTGACATGCTATCTCCACACCCTTTAGTCTCTTCACTTGTTCCACATGAAGAAGAGTGTATCTTGCCCTGTTCTGTAATAACATCTACATTTTACATTTGCATGGGCAAGGACAGGGTCTTCTTTGCCTAAACATCCCCAATGCAAATGTTAAGAATTTCAAAGAGCTGATGCTCCATTAATGACTCTGTGATATAAAAACCATGAACTAAGAGGCCTGATTCACTGATTTATATTTTCAAACAGTCTTGAAAAACATAAGCAAATCCAGGTACATAGCTTCACAATTTACACAATGAAAGAACACATGTAGTGAAGCAAAACGGTAGTGGCCAATTTTATATATGTACATCTTCTTTATCCATTTGTTGACAGGTGGACATGTAGTTTGCATCCCTATCTTGGCTGTTACAGATTATGCTTGGTAAAGTATAAGTAATACAGTAAACAACATTGTAATAAGTACATATGATTCATATGGGTACTAAACTTATGGCGGCGAACACTTTGTAAGTTATATAAATGTCTAATCAGTATGTTCCCCACATGAGACTAATATAATATCATGTCATCTGCCATCAAAATTTTAAGTGGCCAATTTTCTTTATCCACCTATTCATCTATATATTTATCTACTGCTTCCAATGATTTTAGTGTAAACTTAGTTCACATCTCAAAAGATATTCCTATCCTAAAGCCATGTTAACTTGTTCTGGATCACAAAAATAGCAATTAAGGATTGCTAATTTTTATTTCAAAAACAAAGCACTTATACCTAATTTATAAGTGCCTTTAAAGTGTGATCTATGTCTTCATAAACTTTTATTCTGAATCTAAGTAAATAGTCTACCTAAAAGAACACCATTTAAAAATGCAGAAACACCCCTGAAAGATACGCCAACAAAATATTTTATGTATTAAGAAACTGCTTAATAGGGCTTTCCAACCAAAAATTGAACACTCCACCTTGGTGTCACTCAGGGGGAGAGCAGTGGCTGGATGTGACTGTGCCACTGGTCTTGGAAGGAGTGCTAGCTCTGGGTGCAGACTGGACTCTCTCTTCCTCATCTTTCAAAGCCTCTTCATAATAACCTGGGAAAGCTGTGGGTTCACTATCATTGAGCTTGGCCAAAAACTGTAAAACTTTCATCTTGCTGCTCTCAGCGTGGGCTCTTGGACCCCAAAGGAACTCATAGCGTGGAGGATCACTGTTGACTACCTGCTGGTACACAAGATATTTTTCCTGCACCAAATCTTGGGTGATAAGCTTCCTAGGCTCTCCAAAAATTAAGTGACTCTTTCCCTCATAGATGCCCAAATTATTCAGGAATTCCCAGATCTCCTTCTCGGAGGCACGGTTGCCATTCAGGAAGATCATACTGAGGAGAGGCATCAGAATCCCTTTTACAGGAAATCTCCAGCCTCTGCTCAGACTCCCATCACTGGTGTCCCCTTGACTGTCTACAAGTATGTAATAGTTACCATTGGGCTTCACTTCCTTCAATTCTAGGCCAAAGAACAGATTTATGCGCTCAGAGGCCTTCCTGAGAATCTCAGGGAAGTCCTTTCTGCACCATTTGTGGACTATATTCAGCATGTCTGCCTTTCTAATGGGCTCCTTCTTTTTACACTGATACATCAGGTACTCTACTAACTGCATAGCCTTCTTATTTAGAAGGCCTTTGCCAGGGATCCCAGTGGAAGCTGAAGCCCCAGATGAATTTTTACTTTTACTACCATGGCCCTTGGCTTTTCCAGTGGATCTTTCACTCGAAACACCTGCAGTGGTACTGCTGGTGGCTGAAGTACTCAGAGATGCCTGGAGAGGGTCAGCACCAGTGGAGCTCGAGGGAGCATCCCCCAGAACAGAAGAGGAGGAGCAAGCGGCCTCTTGTTCCTCTCCAGTAGTAGCCTCAGCACTCTTAAGACTTTGGGTTTCAGCTCTGTTTTGGCGGCGTTTCTCACGAGCACGGAGCTTACTCTTGTGACCACGGGGCATGATGGCTGTGGTTCAGGACAGCAGACAGGAGTGTGGGCCAACAAAGAGGTGATCTGGATACCTGGTGGATGAAGAATGACAGGATGTGAACACCTTCAATGTGTAGATTCAACCTTGGCTTTATTACAGGCTGCCTCGCAGGCTTTTTATGGGGCACTACTCTAGAAACCCATGACGCTCCTGTTCTGCAGGTCAGCCTGTCCCCTAAAATTCCCATAGAGAAACCACAGAACTTTTAGAGAGAGTCTCAGGCTGCATCCTACCAGCCTTGCCTTGACTTTATTTCAGTGACTGCAAGTGATGTCAGTATAGCCCCCTTTGTTGAGGCATGTGGGGTCCTCTCAGTTCATCTTCCATATTATCACATCAACCACGGCCAGAACCTGGGCACCTTCCCCTCTACTGCTCTGATGCTGATACTGTAATACTTGCTGGGACCCAGGACAAAGAACCAGACAGGAGCCTCAGTCCATCTATGTATCAGGGAATGCCCAGTGCTGACAAATTAGCGAGGCCCTCTGTTTCTTGGTTTCATTTGGATCCTCAATTGTCAGGCAGGGTCTTCACCTTGCCTTCTTGTAAGGCCTGAGATTACTCCCCTTGGGCTGACTGGTAGTTGGATCTTCTAACTATAGATCTCACCTCTCTTAGACCTTATATAAAGATGTGGGGGTGTTGCTCCACCTGACAGACCATCCCTGAGATTTCTGGGGCTGATAGTAAAGAGTTGAGATGGACACTTTCATGTCCTGGTAGAGTACTTCTCACAGTTAAGAGCCAACCTCCCTGAAACCCAACAGAAGGAAATGAAGTTGACCTTTTTTGACCAAATGTGTTCTCCCAAGGGTGGGGGCTGTTGCAAGCAAGTTGAGGTCCTATGGCAGGTGGTTCCACACAGGATCCAATTCAAGGTCTAAATACGACTCCTGCTGGGGTCATGATTTTTCATTCTGTTAACCTGGGACCACTCTCCTCAATTTCCTGTTTGTCTTGAGTGACTATGGAAGGGTCCTCCTGCATGACATCTATCCTTGAGGTGTGTTAGCATGAAAAATAGGGAGGATTCTTTGTGTCCCCACTAGTACGATGTGGCACATTCCCATAGCCCCCAGTCATCTCTTGGAGGAAGTTGGCATAACATGAAACCCTGCCACCCGTGACAGGAGGGTGCCCCCTTTGACCTAATCTATCCCCTCCATAAGATGGCCTGGGAAGAAGTGAGTGCAACTCATCATGATGACATCCCAATCTCCCAGGGCTGAAAAGAGGGCTGAGATTTTAGTTGGCCACCTACTTTCTGAGCTGGTCCCCCATCCACCTCAGTGTCACAATCCTAAATCCCCTTAGGCACTGGCTCCCCTTCTTTGAATTGTACTTCCATACCTAAACCAAGGCCCTCATCAACCTGAGACCACTGCCAGAGGAAATGAGGGCCTAGCTCAGCCTGCCAGCTCTGCCCAGGCTACCTTTGTTGAGTTTGGGAGTTGGCAGTTGCAGTGCTCACCACCCTTACTTACCGCTAGAGGGGATATTACTTCGCTTTTTATCTGTCTCCTCTGCCTGGTGCCTCCTAGGGCTGAGGGCAGGATTGCTGCTCTTTGTGGCCCGCTTTTCAGGACAGATGTAGACTCTTAAGCACTCAGGCCCTCATTTTGAAAGCAGTTCTGACCTTTAACCAGACACATCAAGAAAAAAAGACGACCAAAAAATTAAATCAGAAATGAAGAGGAGAAATTACAACTGATACCACAGAAATCCAAAGGGCTGTAAGAACATACTACGAACAATTATATACTAAGAAATTTGAAAACCTGGGTGAAATGGACAAATTTCTAGAAGCATATAATCTTCCAAAACTGAATCAAGCATTAGAAAGCATGAACAGACTGATAACAGCTTGTGAAATTGAAGCAGTAATCAAAAAACTCCTAGCACACAAAAGCACTGGACCAGATGGTTTCACAGGAGACTTTTACAAAACATTTAAGGAAGAGCTCATCCCTATCCTTCTCAAACTATTCCAAAAAATCCAAGAACAGGGAAGACCCCAAACTCTTTTTATAAGTACAGCATCATCCTAATCTCAAAACCAGACAGACACAAAAAAGAAAGAAAACTACAGAACAATATCGTTGATGAACATAGATGCTAAAATCCTCAACAAAATATTGGCACACTACATCTAGCAATACATTAAAAAGATCATACACCATGATCAAGTAGGATTCATCCCAGGGATGCATGGATGGTTCAATATTCGCAAATCAGTAAATGTAATACCTCACATAAACAAAAGCAAAGACAAAAATCACATGATTACATCAATAGACGGAAAAAAGCATTTGATAAGGTGCAGCACCCATTTATGATAAAAACACTCAGCAAAGTGGGAGTAGAGGGAGCATTCCTCAACATAATAAAGGCCATATGTGAGAGAACTACAGCCAACATTTTACTCAATGGGCAAAAACTAAAAGCTTTCTCCCTAAGATCAGGAACAAGACAAGGGTGTCCACTTTCATCTCTTCTATTCAACATAGTATTGGCAGTTCTAGCCACAGAAATCAGACAAGAAAAAGAAATAAAAGGTGTCCAAACTGGAAATGAGAGAGAGTAAAACTCTCATTGTTTGCAGATGATATGATAGTGAACATAGAAAACTCTATAGACTCCACAAAAAAAAAGCTACTCGACCTATTAAGTGAATTTGGCAAAACAGTGGGATACAAACTCAATATCCAGAAATCGAAGGCATTTTTGTACTCCAACAATGAAATATCAGAGACAGAAGTCAGGAAAAAATCCTACTTGCTATAGCAAGAAGAAAAATAAAGTACCTAGGAATAAACTTAACTGAGGAGGTAAAAGACCAAAGAGGTAAATGAACTTTACTCAGAAAACTACAGAACACTGAAGAAAGAAATTAAGGAAGACACAAACAAATGGAAGCATATACCATGTTCCTAGATTAGAAGAATTAACACCATCAAAATGTGCATACTACCCCAAACAATTTATGGATTCAATGCAATCCCTATAAAAATACTGATGACATATTTCACAGAGATAGAACAAACATTTCAAAAATTTATATGGAACCATAAATGACCCTGAATAGCCTCAGCAATTTTAAGAGAGAAGAACAAAGTAGGAGGAATCATAGTACCTGATATCAAACTATATTACAAGGTAATATACACGGTAATCAAAACAGACTGGTACTGGCATAAGAACAGATGCATAGATCAATGGAACAGATTAGAGAGCCCAGAAATAAATATTATGTTTGTATGGCCAATTAATATTCAATAGACGGGGCACAAGCATAAAATGGAGCAAAAATAGCCTCCTGAACAAATGGTGTTGGGAGACCTGGACAGCTACATGAAAAAAATGAAACTGGAACACCAATTTACACCATATACAAAAACAACCTCAAGATGGATAACAGACTTAAATGTAAGTTGTGACACCTAAAAGTCGTAGAGGAAAAAATAAGCAGGAAAATTTCATATATTCTATGCAGCAATATTTTCACCGATATGTCCCCTCGAGCAAGGGACATAAAGTAAAGAATAAACAAATGGGATCTCATCAAAATGAAAAGCTTCTGCATGGCTAAAGAAAACATTAGCAAAATGAAAAGGGAACCAGCTGTACGGGAAAATATATTTGCCAATGATACCTTTTACAAGGGTACGATCTCCAAAATACACAAAGAACTCACACAACTCCACACCAGGAAGACAAACAACTCAATTAAAAAGTGGGCAAAGGACATGAAGAGAAACCTCACCAAGAAGGACATACACAGGGCCCAGAGACATATGAAAGGATGCTCAGCATCACTAGCCATCAGAGAGATGCAAATTAAAACCACAATTGAGACGAACACCTCACACCTGTCAGAATGGCCATCATACACAAATCAACAAACAAGTGTTGGAGAGGTTGTGGAGAAAAGGGAACCCTCGTGCACTGTTGTGGGACTGCAGACTGGTGTAGCCCCTGGGGAAAACAGTATGGAGTTTCCTCAGAAAAATAAAAATGGAACTGCCTTTTGGCCTGGCAATTCCACTGCTGGGATTATATCCTAAGAACCCTGAAACACCAATCCAAAAAAGCCTATGGGCCCCAATGTTCATAGCAGCACAATTTACAATGGCCAAGTGTTGGAAGCAACCTAAGTGCCCATCAGTAAATGAGTGGATCAAAAAACTCGGGTGCATTTACACAATGGAATACTATGCAGCAGAGAGAAAGAAAAAGCTCCAACCCTTCACGACAGCATGGACAGAACTGGAGAGCATCATGCTAAGTGAAATAAGCCGGGCAGTGAAAGACAAATACCATATGATTTCACTTACATGTGGAACCTAATAAATAAAACAAGCAAGCATAAAACGGAGAAACAGAGACAGGAAAATAAAGAACAAATTCACAGTGACCAGAGAGGAGCGGGGAGGGGGATAACGGGGAAAGAAAGGAAGGGTCATCAAGGAACAAGGATGAAGTAATCACGGACAAAGACAATGGGGTTAGGGGGTAGGATTGAACGTGGGAGGTGGGGGTGTGTAGGGTGGGGGAGAGTAATGAGAGAAAATGGGGACAACTACAGGTGAATAACAATAAACACAAATAAATACAAATAAAACTAAGAAGAAAGAGAAAGCAGTTAGGACCTACAAGTCGTCTGTCTGCCGAATCGTGCTCCTCCCGTAAAGCAAGGATGGACGTCTCACTGACACATTCGAGGCCAAATTCAGCTGAAGGCTCTGCTGGGACCTCTCAGAGCCCGACGGAAGGGCAGAGATTGGGGGGCGGCTTACCTTCGCTCTAGGAGGACTGTGGTTTCTTCAGCTGCCACCCTAGGTCCTCACCTTGACTGGAGGTCCGTCCTGGGAAGCCACCCTCAGCCGGAAAGCCTTTGTCTTTGCGCGCCAGGAAAGGCCCTCGCCCCCAACCGGAAGTGGGTGGGTCCTAACTGGCAGGGCTGTCCGGGGTGCCTGAGAACTGAGAGCCGTGCGGAGCTCGGGGGGACCGGGATGCTTAGGAGTGGGTGGGCTCTAGGTCCCCACTCAGGGTCCACACTTTTGTGTCTTCAGATTCTCAGTCCATCCCTCTAGTGAGCCGGGTGGTCCCAGTCACAAAGCAAATGCTCACTTTCCTGAGTTCTAGTGTGGCATGTGGGGCAGACAGCTTCTGACGTGCACCCTGGGCTTTACAGGCCTTACACGAGGGGCGGTACTCTTTTGGATCCCTTGGTTAGGTGTTCGTGAACCTTAAGTCCTCACTTAGTGTCTCCATCTTGCTTCTCTCGCATGCTGAGTGTTCTCCATTTAAAAACCTGACTCCACCATCCTCTGAACAAACCCCTCATGTTTCTGAATTTCTGGAGGGGATGTGTGGTTATGTGACACAGGTCTCGTCTTTCCTCTGCTTCATAGGCCTGACAGCGGGACAAGTTCCCTGTGAGATCCTCTATTTAGGGAGTACTTTTATCTTCAGCACTCAGGTGCCTCTTCATAACTTCAGTTAACTTCAGGACCACTCTTTCCGCAGAAGTGGGGCTGCCTCCTTCAAAGTGAGGGCCTTCCTTCCTGAGGGCCCACAGTTGTAATTAGTTATAGCTCTTCTACAGTTTCCCAGGGCTAAGAATCAAATTGAGCTCTGTTTCACTCTGCTAGTGGGGATCCCTTCAAAACACTTGGGGTCTTTTCCATGACTCTTGTTAAGGCCTGGGTTTTCTCCCTTTACATATCTGGGACTATCTTCATTGGTCCAAGTTCACTAAAGAAAGATTAAAGGGGTTATGCCAGATCACAACTCTGTGCTGAGCAGCCCAGGGCCAACAACATTGGGGGAATTTGTATGGTTACTCTCTCTCTTTTTTTTTTTTTTTTTTTGGCTCGGGGTCGGGGGGCTCTCTAATTCTTATTCAGAGTCCTCACCTTGACACCTGACCATTCTTGGAACTCTGCTCTCTGCTAACCTGAGGTTGTTGTCATCAAATTAAGGTACTCCCGTTTTGGGGACCTCTTAGAGACCTCCAGGACTCTTAGAGACCTCCAAGTGTTTATAGTCTGAGCCAGACTTTATGGAACCCTACTGCTTTGTCTTGGTCCCTCCATCATTCCTCATTCAGCTTTATCACCTTTATATCTCTCCATCTGCTGACCTGAGGTTGCCCTTCTTAGGCCAAGGCTCTCAAGTCCCTGAAAGTCCTGACAAATAATTGTGGACATGCTCAGCCTGACTTCTCTTTCTGGAACCCTCTAACTTTGAGAGCAGGTGGAAGCATGTTTGCGTGTGACCCCTAATAATCTGAGGTGTTTGGTTACCCAGTCCTCTAATCTTGGCTCCTGCCTTTTGAGTTAAAAGGCTTCCTGGGAAATGCCACATACCTGCAAACGTTGAATAGTTTCCCATCTGCAAATCTTGGTCCATGTTGTAGGAGTGATGTGATATGGGGTAGCTGAAGCACAAGTCAGGGGTCCCAGGACAGATAAAGGCCTGTCAGGCAAAATATGCTGATATTTTCCTTCTCTTCACCAGTCAGACTTAGAGTCTCATGTAAAGTCCGCACTGATAGATTTATATTCTACAGGGAAGGGGATGTCTGGGATAATTTTATGAGACTTTGATCTTTTGAGATTATCTGACATTACATATGTGGATGATCATACTGCCACCAAGTATTAGCTTTCTTTTCAGACCTCTCATTTGTTTGGTATTCATATTGCACTGGGAATGTAGTCCAACCCTGTAGTATGACCATAGGTTCTTTGTTTTTATCACCTGAGATACATTTTTAAGAAGGAAAAGGAAAATTGAATTAAGAGGCACAAGGTGGGCCGCAAGCTGGGAGAATTGGAGCTCTCTCTGCATATCTGGGATGATTTTCATTAGTCCAAGGGCACTCCAGAAAGATTAAAGGGGTTTAGTGTGAGCTCTAGATTTACCCAAATTGGGAGTTCTAGTTCCAGCCTTGTCCCTTAACAGCTGTGTGAATTTGGACACATTTCTAAACTTCATGAACATCAGGCTCTGCATCTGTAAAGTGGGTTTGATAAGCTCTATCTTATTGGACTGGTGGAATGTAGTTACTATGTATTAAGTGCTAGAACAGCACCTGGCCTCTATTGAAACTTCAACATGGCATTTATTATTATTATTAACTTGAACTCTAATAATGTCACCCCCTGCTGAGATTGTTTGTCTTAATCCGGAATAAGTTAGCAAGTATGTAGCATTCCAGAACAAAGAAATTTAGTCAGCTAAAATGATGATTAGCCAGGAAAACTCAGTAGTATTTCCTTATTACATGGTAAGCCATTCAGTATGGGTACGAGGTATACTTCCCCAGATAGATGCAACACAAAGCTAGTAGAATTTGTGTCAAGGATTGACAACTTTCCTTCCTCCTAGAAGTCCTTTCATATAAACCATACTTGTTTTCATTAATTTAACCAACACCAAACCTTAGGACTTGTTCATGTACATGATAACCTAATTTGAATGTCATTTTGATGGAGCAGGATGGGACACTCCATGATCAGTGCAAAGAATGCCCAGTAGCTTCTTACCTTGTCATCTCAAAGGAGACTCACAGTTACTTCTGAGAAACTCCGAGATAATGTGACTAAAACATCTAATTTTCACATTGTATTCATTTGTACTGGGACAAAAGAATAGGACACATTCTATCCCTGGCCCAGGTGGAAATTCTCTCTGGCTTACCCAGAATCCCAAAGTAACTGTTAAGGGCAGTTTTGCATTTCAGGATTATTTCTCAATCATGAGTTTCTCCATCTGAGAGTCTGGGCCCTGCTCATCAGCATCACAAACTCATCTAGCCCATCATGAGGCTAACTTAGAATTCCCTGTCACCGAGGGACTTCGAGTTTTGCAAGGCTCACTGCTGCCTTTCTTTAGGGCATTTATACTGGAAGCTGTAATTGGGAACCTCCCTTTTCCCTCATCCTCCTTTTTTGCCTAGCTTTCATGTCTGAGAGAGAACCTTACCTTCTCTTTATATGATAGCTGCCCCTAACCACTAAAATTCTATGGGCAGTGGCTCAGTCTTTTCTTTTTTTTTTAAATTTCCATACCCAATACTATCATGGAAACTTCCAAAAAGCAGATGTCTGTCTTATCAGTATTTGAGAGAATTAAAGAACCAGTGAATAGTCTAAATTATTACAATGAATTTATTCTATAGTCTTTTTTACTTATTTTTTTTAGTTTTTAAATATATTTTATTGATTATGCTATTATAGTTGTCCCATTTTCCCCCTTCACTCCCCTCCACCCTGAACACTCTCTCCCACCCACATTCCCCCTCTTTAGTTCATGTCTATGTGTCATACCTATAAGTTCTTGGCTTCTACACTTCCCATACTATTCTTACCCTCCTGTCTATTTTCTACCTACCATCTATGCTACTTACTCTCTGTACCTTTTCCCCCTCTCTCTTCCTCCCACTCCTCTGTTGATAACCCTCCATGTGATCTCCATTCCTGTGGTTCCGTTCCTGTTCTAGCTGTTGGCTTAGTGTGTTTTTGTTTTAGGTGTGGTTGTTAATGATTGTGAGTTTGCTGTCATTTTACTGAACATGTTTTTTATCTTCTTTTTCTTAGATAAGTCCCTTTGACATTTCATATAATAAGGGCTTGGTAATGATGAACTCTTTTAACTTGACCTTATCTGGGAAGCGCTTTATCTTCCCTTACATTCTAAATGAAAGCTTTGCTGGATAGAGCAATCTCGGATGTAGATCCTTGCCTTTCACAACTTGGAATACTTCTTTCCAGCCCCTTCTTGGCTCTAAGGTCTCTTTTGAGAAATCAGCTGACAGTCCTATGGGAACTCCTTTGTAGGTGACTGTCCCCTTGTCTCTTGCTGCTTCTAGGATTCTCTCATTCATTTTAATATTGGGTAATGTAATTCTGATGTGCTTTGGTACGTTCCTCCTTGGGTCCAACTTTTTTGGGACTCTGTGAGCTTCCTGGACTTCCTGGAAGTCTATTTCCTTTGCCAGGTTGGGGGAGTTCTCCTTTATTATTTGCTCAAATAACTTTTCCACTTGTTGGTCTTCCTCTTCTCCTTCTGGTACCCCTATAATTCAGATGTCCTGGAGGTTCCTAAGCCTCTCCTCATTTTTTTTTTAGTCTTGTTTCTTCATTCTTTTCTGATTGGATGTTTCATTCTTCCCTCTGGTCCACAGCATTGATTTGAGTCCCAGTTTTCTTCCCATCACTATTGGTTCCTTGTACATTTTCCTTTATTTCACTTAGTGTAGCTTTCATTTTTTTATCTAATTTGCGACCAAATTCAACCAATTCTGCGAGCATCCTGATTACCAGTGTTTTGAACTGTGCATCTGATAGTTTGGCTATCTCTTTGTTGCTTAGTTGTATTTTTTTTCTGGAGCTTTGATCTGTTCTTTCGTTTGGGCCATTTTTTTTTTGTCTTGTTGCACCTGTTACGTATGAGGGGTGGAACCTTAGGTGTTCAACAGGGTGGGGCAACCCAGTCGCTGGGTTGTGACACTGTATGTGGGGTAGGGGTCTGAGAGGGAACAATGGCGCTTTCTCTGCTGTCTGCCAGATTTCAGTCACTTCCCCTGCTTCCCACAAGCAAAGTGGGCCCTTCCGGTGCTGATTCCCGGGTGGGTGGGTTTGTGTACATCCTGGCATGCTGTGGGTTTCTCCAACAAACTCTCCTGTGAGGCTAGGAGTTTCTCCTGGTACCTCAACCCCAACACGTGTTTTCAATCAGTGTTTTGTGGCTTTATTTCCCCACATTGGAACCCTGGGTTGTGTGGTCTGTCTCACTCCCCAGTTTCATCTGGTTTATCTACTCATGAATATGGGACCGGACACGTCATGCTGCTCTAAAATCCGCCACCTGGCTGGGTCCTCCAGGTGCCGCTTTGTGCGCCCAGGGTATGCCAGCTGCCCTGCCACGAGCCCTCTCTGTTCTGGCTCCCTGACTCTGCCCCTCCTACCGGTCTGGATGAATGTGTCTACTTTAGCTCCTTGGTTGTCAGATTTCTATACAGTTTAATTTTCTGTCAGTACTGGTTGTTTTTTTTTGTTTTTAAATTGTTGTTGTCCTTATTTTGGTTGTGCGAGGAAGCACAGTGTGTCTACCTACGCCTCCATCTTGGCCAGAAGTCCTAGTCTATAGTCTTGAATGAGCCAAGCAAATCCAGGTATATATCTTTTAATTTTACTAAAATAAATACTAAAAGAAAGGTATAAAGTAAACCAAGAACTGACCACCTCTTATCCTTTTATTTTTGGTATGATCTTATTTTAATATAGACTTCTTTCACATTTTCAAGAAAATGCATATTCCAATGCTATGTTATTTTGTGTGGATCATTGAGAAAATAATTCAATGATTTTGTATTTGTTTTACTAAATACCAAAACTCATATTCTTAAACCTGACAAACAAGTAAAAGTAAGGCCCATGTCCTTCAAAAACTTAAGAGTCTGAAACTAAATAAAACTTCCATTAAAATGAGTAACATTTGATAAATACCAATAAATAAGTAAATAAATTAACATTTCACCCATATAGATTTAGAAAACAAAAGAGACAGACTCTCTCTGCCCTTTATTCCTCTCCTGAACTACTTGGAACACTGATTACCCACTTCGAACACAAAATGAATAGGTTGCCTCAGGCCTCACTAGGGGTGGTTGGAACTGCTGGACATGAATTTGGCTGCAGAATGGACTTGGAAGTAGTGATAGCCCTGGCTGCATCTCTGCGTCAGCCTCTCCTTCATCTTTCAAAGCCTCTTTATAATGACATAGGAAGACATTGGTGATGTACCATTGACCTTGTCCAAAAACTCCAGGGCTTTCATCTTGATGGTTTCAATGTGGGTTCTGGGACCCTACAGGAACTTGTAGCATGGAAGACCACTGTCAGTACTTCTTGTTTCTTAGCTGCACCAAGTTGCTGATAATGAGCTCCATTGGATCCACAAGGATGAAGTAACTCTTCCCAGAATTGATACCCATCATATTCAGCTCTTCCCAGACTATTTCCTCAGTGATACATTGCCCTTGGTGAATATCAGGTCTAGGACCTTAAGTGAGGTCCAGTTTTCTGACAAGGGTATAGAAATGGTCCACTTCCTTCATGTCAACTCAAAGACCAGTTCCATGTCCCCAGGCTCTCCTGAGCATCTCAGGAAGTGTTTCTTATCCTCTTTTATGAAGTTCTCCATCAGGTTCGACTTTGTGATAACACTCTTTCATTTGATAACCGAGCACAAGAGAATTCACCTACACAGCCACTTTCTAGTCCAGAGGGTGTGTCTTCCATTCATGACCAGTGGAGTCATCATTTGATATGTTTGATGAGGTGTCTGTGGACATTCCTCACTTTGGGTCTCCCTGTGGGCCTGAAAGTGTTTCTTATGTGTGCAGCACTGATGCTTCTGAAACTGATGCATGACGACTCTTGGTGATATCAATAGGCAGGAGTGTGGATAGGAGGCATGGTGATAGGGCACCACAGGCTAAAGAAGAAGAGGATCTGAGTGGCCTCATCTGGTAAGCTCAACTTTTTGTCTCTGACAAAGGCCAACTCCAAGAGACTTTTCCTAAGGCCAGCGGTCTCAGTCCTCACAGATCTCTTGTCTTGCTTGAATAAATACTTAAAGGAGGAGCTGAGGAGACATTTCACAGTAAAGCTAGTCAACACAGTTGGAGACTTTCCAGGTCTCACAGTAGGGCAGACAGAATTGGGCTTTGTGGGGTCCCTTCTGTACTAAGGTGTGTGGTCTCCTCACTTCTCACTCAGAGTCTTTACCTTGACTCCTGGCGACTATTAAGGCACTCACTTTGCTGACCTGAGGCTATATCCTTTTAGACAAAGGCCTTAACCTCTCTGTGACTGCTATAAGTAAGTGAAGAGGCATCTCATATGGTCACCTCTGTGTGACAGAAGGACCTCAAGTCTTGGGGGCACCCTCTTTTCTGGGGTGGGTGGTCTCCTCACCCCTCATTATGATTCCCTACCTTGACTCCTGGCAGAGTACGAAATTTCTCTGCTGAAATGGGGTTGCCCTCTTCAGACACAGGACCTCACCTCTTTGAGTCCTCTGAATAGAAAATTGCACAGGGCAAAGAAATACAGGATGTACTGTTACATATGCAGGGTGCCTGGAAAACCTGCCTGAGGGGGAAGTGAGAGACATAAACTTGAAATTCTGCCTGGGCATCCCAGGTCTCACCACAGGGGTGGAACAGGACTTGGGGTCTGTGTGTTCTGGATTTATATTATTCTTAGTTCATATGGGAGGTACTCTGAGACATCATGTTGCTCAGAGAAAAGGAAGTTTGAGCATCTGCAAGAGTTGGGGAGGGAGTGACAGCAAAGAACGGTGAAACAGCAGACTGTGCTTGTATGTCTTGCTGAGACATTTTATTGCAAGGAATTGGAGGTACCTTCCAATCAGCACTGTAATGATGCTTACAACAGCATTTCCAAAAATAGGGCCTGTGGGATAATATTAGGTGCTACTAAAAAATTTAATTATTTTAGAGTAAGCTGGCTTAAAATTAAATATATTTCAGTGTCTGGTTTTGTTTTCTCTGCAAGATTCCCAGAGCCTCCACTATGCCAGAAACTCCAAGAGGGATGATATAGTATGCTGAATTTTCTTAACATATTTGACCATGGAAAGTATGCCCTTGTGTCATTTTTTTTTTCACTTTGAATCTCAAAACTTCATTACAGAACATTTTGCACTTTGGAGATGGTGTTTATGAGGTTCCTGGAAGATGCTCAACTTATGTTTTATTGGAATTTTTTTTTGTGTGAAAATGCAGTGGTCCTTGCAGGGGACAAGAATGCAAACTATGGACATTTTCAACACAAAATGTCTGCATTAGTGCCTATAAAGTGCAAGGACATCTGTTTAAGGAGTCACGTGAAATATCAGCTCTTCAGGTTCTTTTCCAAAATTTCAGTTTAGAGTGAACAGGAGTCAGCCACATCCAAAACTTGCTTGAGATGCATGATCATTGAGAGACATAGTATAAGGTTCGTGTTATATGTAGGTCACCCAAAATTTCCCAAAGAATGGTATTGTACTAGGGCTGCTGAAAGGAAAGCAGATGCATAATTTCTCAGCCCCCCAACCCCCAAGGGGAAGAATAAGCTAGATCCACTCAGCTGATCAGAAAAGTGTGAGTACAGGGCAGGTGTTCATTCTCAGTGGAGAATGAGAATGTTTGGAAATCACAGGGGAGAAATTCTATCTTATTAACTGACTTTACACAGTGAGAGTGGAGAGGGAATGTGGTAATATGGAAGCTACACAAGTGACTGCAATTCCTCCAACTAGTATAGGATACCACAGTTTTTAAAGGACTTAATTCTGGGCTCCTTTGGATATTGTGACTGAGATTGATATTCTTTCTGCTATTCTTAATAATGATTCATTCAGGAACTGGAGCAAGCCATGTTCCTGCAGAGGACACATATACATAGTAGATCTATCTGGGAAAGATGAAGGAAGGGAATGGAGATAGGGGCTCAGAAAAAAATGACCCTCAGATGCCTCTAGAAATCCAGAGGGGTGCAGCAGAAAACACATCCATTTTCCTCTTTATAGTTCAAATAAATTTTAAAACTAAAATGATGCTAGGCAAAGCTATAATACAAACTCAGCCTATATCGTGTGATTTGGATATGAGGTATACAGACAATTAGAAATGTGTGATCTCATCAAGTTACTTTCTTAAATGCTGTATTTCAAAGCATTTTCAAATAAAAGAGAAACTGGTGGTGGCACAAGATAGCTGACATTAAAAAAAGCATATGAGTAATATATTTAGAGCTATATTTATTGCATCTCCTTGCAATTTTAATATTAATGTCTTTGTGTCCCAGTAGAACAAAACTCATGAATGTCAATATACTGTTTTAGTCATGTGACAGCTAGATAATTAACAACTACATTAAATATAATCAATTCTGAATCTATGACACTGCTCTTTATTTTAGCAATGCCTCTTCAATGGGATTTTAGTGTTGTGATATTTCCCTCTATGATAATTGGATATAAATAAGGTTTTAGATTTTATTTACTTTTATTTTTTATTTTTTTAAATTATATTTTATTGATTATGCTATTACAATTGTCCCATTTCCCCCCTTCATTCCCCTCCACCCTGCACACCCCCTCCCACCCACATTCCCCCCCTTTAGTTCATGCCCATGTGTCATAAGTTCTTTAGCTTCTACGTTTCCTACACTATTCTTGCCCTCCCCCTGTCTATTTTCTATCCACCGTCTATGCTACTTATTCTCTGTGCCTTTTCCCCCTCTCTCTTCCTCCCACTCCCCTATTGCTAACCCTCCATGTGATCTCCATTTATGTGTTTCTGCTCCTGTTGTAGTGGTTTGCTTAGTTGGCTTTTGTTTTAGGTCTGGTTGTTAATACCTATGTGTTTGCTGTCTTTTTACTGTTCATATTTTTTATCTTCTTTTTCTTACATAAGTCCCTTTAACTTTTCATATAATAAGGGCTTGGTGATGATGAACTCCTTTAACGTGACCATATCTGAGAAGCACTTTATCTTCCCTTCCATTCTAAATGACAACTTTGCTGGATAGAGCAATCTTGGATGTAGGTCTTTTATTTTCATGACTTGGAATACCTCTTTCCAGCCTCTTCTTGCCTGTAAGGTCTCTTTTGAGAAATCAGCTGACAGTCTGATGGGAACTCCTTTGTAGGTGACTGTCCCCTTATCCCTTGCTGCTTCTAGAATTCATTTTCTCCTTCATTTTAATCTTGGGTAATGTAATTATAATGTGCCTTGGTGTGTTCCTCCTTGGGTCCAACTTCTTTGGGACTCTCTGAGCTTCCTGGACTTCCTGGAAGACTATTTCCTTTGCCAGATTGGGGAAGTTCTCCTTTATTATTTGTTCAAATAAGTTTTCCACTGGTTTCTCTTCTTCTTCCCCTTCTGATACCCCTATAATTCGGATGTTGGGATTTTTAAAGATGTCCTGGAGGTTCCTAAGCCTCTGCTCATTTTTTTGAATTCTTGTTTCTTCCTTGTGTTTTGTTTGGTTGTTTCTTTCTTCCTTCTGGTCCACTCCATTGATCTGAGTCCCAGTTTTCCTCCCATCTCTGTTGGTTCTCCATGCATTTTTCTTCATTTCATTTAATGCAGCCTTCATTTTTTCATCTAATTTGTGAGCAAAATCAACCAATTCTGTGAGCATCCTGATCACCAGGGCTTTGAATTATGCATCTTATAGGTTGGCAATCTCTTCATCACTTAGATAAATTGGCTCTCAGGGTTTGATTTGTCCTCCAGTTTGAGCCATTTTTATTTCTTTTTTTTTTTTTTTGGTCTAGTCGTGGCTGTTACGTAGTGAGAGGGGGAGCCTTAGGTGTTCCCCACGGCGGGACAGCCTAGTCACTGGGTAGTGACGCTGTATGTGGGGGTGGGGTCGGAGAGGAGACAATGGCGCTTGCTCTGCTCACTCTGAGATTCCAGTCCCTTCCAGCACTTCCCCTTTGCCTGGATTATCTGTGCGTGAATGTGGGACCACCCGGTCAGCCAGCCTCCTTGTGCGGCCTCACTGGGTCTGCACAGTTGCCACCCCATGCCCGGGGTCTGCTAGCCGCTGCCTGTGCACCTGGGATCTGCCAGTCACTGCTGCCTGCGTGCCTGGTCCACACCTCTACTTTTTCCTGCTGCAACTCCACCTCTTTTACTGGTCTGGATGAATCATTGTTGGACTTCCAAAGAGTTCAATTTTCTGAATTCTGGTTGTTTTCTTGTTTCTAAATCTTTGTTGTCCTTAATTTTGGTTGTGAGAGGAGGCACAGTGTGTCCGCCTATGCCTCCATCTTGGCCGGAAGTCTATTTATTTACTTTTAGAGAGAGGGTAAGGGAGTGAGAAAGAGAGGGAGAGATATGTCAGAGGTATATCAATAGGTTGCCTCTCTCACATCCTTGGCTCTTTAAATTGTCCCTCCTTACTTTTCTTCATCTAATGACTAGATACTGCTTTGATTACCTCAGGGCTTTGCTCAGGCTGTTGACAATAATCTTCTCTTAAAACAGAACCCTAGGGAGAAAGTAGACTTAAAATTGCATAGGATATTCAAAGAGCAAGAATAAAAGGAAACAAAAATCCATCATCAGGATTTGAACCTCAGGCTTTGTTAGTGATTGACAGAGAACACCTAATGTAAAATATAAGTTTTTCCAGACATTAACATCCACTGAATACACAATGATAAAGTGGCCTACATTTCTTAGGTATTTTTTTTAATTAGTTGGATTTGATGTGATATTTATGACTGAAAGCTAGAGGTCCAGATCAAGTGTCTGTTATCTAGATAGATGGGGTCTTAAGTTCTAGATTATATGAAATGTCTATATAAGTCCAAATTGGTAGAACTAGGATGTCCCTGGCTTTCAGTTTTGGAACAAAGATGAAGATATAGGTAAGCTATTTGGAGAGCAAAATGGAGTCAACACTAAGAGTGATGAAAACAATCTTTCTGTAATGACAAAAACCAGCAAGTATTCAAAATCCAGAACAACATCAAACAATCAACAAAAGGTACAGGAGATATTGAAGCATAACTTAATAAGTAAGTATTGTTGAAATCAAAGGAGCTCTGTTTTAATTAAAGCTCTGTTTAAATTAGAGGAGATTTTTGTTAAATTCAGAGTCCATTCACATGCCTGGAGTACACAATCATGCTGCACAGAGTCCCACAAATGACATATGGGAAAAGTGGAGTTCTGAGTGTTGGAGGGAATGGGATGGGAAATGGGAACATTGGAAATGGGCAAGATGACAGGGCACTAGGGGAGTAGTAGCTTCTTTCTAGTCTCTGAGCATTAGCTGGGGGGAAGCAATGGATAACAGAACTTGTGGGTTCTTAAAAAGCAGTAGGTTCCAAACAAAATAGAAACAGACTCATAGATACAGAGAACAGGCTGATGGTTGCCAGTGGAGAGGAGAGTTTGTAGGGGCTGGATGAAAAACGTAAAGGGATTGAGAAGTACATATTTGTAGTCACAAAATAGTTACAGAAATGTAAAGTACAGCATAGGGAATAAAGTCAACAATATTGTAATAACTATGTATGGTGTCAGGTCGGTGCTGGAAATATTGGGAAACACTTTGTAAAGCATATTTTGTGCAACAATTATGCTGAACACCTGAAACTAATACAAAATAATATTGAATGTAAACTGCAATTGAAAAATAAAATTTTAAAAAGCAATGGGTTCTCTTCCCCTGGTAATCAAAATCTCGTGGAGAGTTTACCGAGACTACTGACTTCCAAGCCTGCTTCAACTCCAAACCAAGAGAGTCTTGGAATCTAGATTTTAAAAAAGAGTCCAGAAGGAAGATGGCGGCGTGGTAGGAGGGAGCACATTCCACTTCCCTCCTACACATGGGAGAAAAACCTGGCCGATTTACAGCAGAACAGAGCAAACAGCCATCAGAAACACAGCATATTTGAAAACAGGAGATCCAAAATTGTAGCGGACGTTGAAAAACCAGACGGTAAGGAGAGTACTTCAGAACAATAAGAGCCCAGGGAGTAGCGCGGAGACCAGGGCAGGGGCTGAGGCCCCGGGCTGGCACTTGCCAGGCTCACCACAAGACTCTAGTGAAGGAGCTTGGTAAACCAGTCCCTCCCCAGCCAAACAAGGTTTCAGCAGCACTGGGATAAACCTGGCTGCTTGAAATCTCACAGAGAGGAGTTAAGGTCTCAGTGGCAAACAAGCTGGGGATGTGAATACCCATGTATAGCCCTGTGAGGACTGTATGCCAGAGCTCACACCACTGCCGGTGCCCGCACACCAAAGGAGGCAGCTGTGCAACAATCGATCAGCGCCTGCGCGCCATTATTGACGGCTGCACAATGATCGATTAGTGCCTGCGCACCATTGGGGATGGCTGTGCGACAATCGGCGCCCGTGCCTGACTGCAGATGGCTGCAAGATCATAGATGCCCGCACATGACCAGGGTAGGCACATGCCACCTCAGAACATATGCCGGAGCTCCTGTGCGGAGAGGTCCTAGGCTAGTTCTGAGGACAGTACCCCAAAGATAACTGAGTGCTGAACAGGGAGAAAATCTATACCATCACCCCTTGGCTGTTGCAGCCAGCAAGACCAGAAAAACTGGCTTGGCAAGATTGAAAACAGCAAGAGTTGTTGGTTTTTTTTTAATTTTTTTTATTTATTATTATTTTTTATCTTTTTTTACCCCTCAACTCCTTTAGCTTCTCATTACGTCTTTCTTGTTTTATTCCTTCTTCCTTTCTTTCCAATTTTATCTCGTCTTCCTTCCTCTTTTTTCTTTTCTTTTTCTTTTTTCTTCTCTTTTCATTTTTTTTGTCCTCTTTTCTCTTTTTAAATACCCACGAGTGAGACAAAAACAAAACAAAAAAAACCCTGGAACTGTGAAAAAAACAGAATTGGTCCCAAAGAGGGGGAATTTCAACAGCTGAGACAGTGGAAGCTGTGAACACCAGGACACCTGAAGGAGACAGCACCACTGAATCTCACAGGTATTCTACCACAGAAGTTCACACTATAAACCCAGGGAGCCAGAACAGATCAATTTAAGAAGCTGAGGCTAACAAGAAGAGCCTCACAAACAATGTGAAGACAAAGAAACAATCCCCAAATGAAAGGAAAGGAGGAAGCCCCAGAAAGAATGCTAAATGAAACAGAGGCAACTCAACTATCAGATTTTGAGTTCAAAGCAATGGTTGTCAGGAAGCTCCAGGAGCTCTCAATGAGCTACCAGAAACTACAGGGAAGCTATAAGGAACTCACTGCAAACTATATCAACGTGAAAAAGGAAATAGAAACTATCAACAAGGGCCAAGAGGAAATGAAGAATACAATTTCTGAACTGAAGAACACAGTGGAAGGAATGAAAAGCAGAATTGATGAAGCAGAAGATTGGATCATCGAGTTGGAGGACCAACTAGAAAAAAATATCCAGAAAGAGCAAGAAAAGGAAAAGAGGCTCAGAAAGAATGAAGAGGGATTAAGAGAAATGCAAGACAATATGAAATGTAATAATATCCATATAATAGGGATACCAGAAGGAGAAGAAGAAGAGCAAGGGATAGAAAACCTACTTGAAAAAGTAATGGTGGAAAACTTCTCTAATTTGATGAGAGAAAATGTACACAAATCCAGGAAACACAGAGAGTCCCAATCAAGAGGAACCCAAAGAAGCCCACTTCAAGACACATCATCATTAAAATGGCAAAATTCCAAGGAAAAGAGAGAATCTCAAAGGCAGCAAGGGAGAGAAGGGAAGTAAGATACAAGAGAGCCCTGATAAGGTTAGCAGCTGACTTCTCAATGGAAACACTCCAAGCCAGAAGAGAATGGCAAGAAATACTCCAAGTAATGAGAACCAAAAGCCTGCAACCAAGATTACTTTACCCAACAAGGCTTTCAATCAAGATAGAAGGCCAAACAAGGAGCTTCCCAGACAAAACAAGTCTAAAAGAATATACCTCTA
>PVKU01014303.1:0-23810 GCA_004027475.1 Anoura caudifer
GCGCTGATTGATTTACAGTAGCTGGAAAGGGTTGCCAGACTGAGAAGAGAGTGAGGAACAATTGGGAGTGCCTAACCCAGGTACAGAGTGAGGAAGTCAAGGCACACGAAGGAGTACAGACTGTGCTCGAACGTCATCTGCTCTAAAGCAGAAGCCCCAAGCTTTTTGGCACCAGGCACCGGGTCTGTGGAGGACAGCGGGAGGGGGGCCTCGGTGGCAGGGGTGGGCTTGCTCACCCCTGTTCTACAGCATAATCTTCCTTTCCCATACTTGTCCTTGTTTTACACAAATTGTACTCACGAAGGAAAAAGGAAAGTGAAGGGGTTTCGAATGTCTACAATAGTTGGTCGGGATGAGGCTGGAACTGGAAAGTACATAAAAGGGGAAGGGCGCACCGTTCCTCCTAAAGAAATGAGCCCTTCTGAGGGGCACGGAAGGGCATGGAGACAGCAATTCCGAAGACCAACATCGGAAGCTGGTAGGATGAAAATAAATGCACAATCCCCACTGCGTACGGGGCTTCAGGTAATCTAGCGTGCACTCCCGTGGTGAGAGCAAATGGCTCCGGGTACTGGGGAACTGACGAGGTGTTCCAGAGGTACAGGAGGAGGAGGGGTTTGAGCAAAGCCCTGGGACTGAGTGGGGTTTAGATGGGGAAAGGGAGGAAAGAAGCCAGACCCTCCGGGAATGCTCCGGGACCCCCCTGCAGGTTCGAGAGTGTGGAGGACAGGCGCCCCCGCACCCCGCACTGGGACAAAGCCGTGGTTTCCCAGCCACCCACACGCGCCCGTGGCTGCCGGCGGGGGCGCTTCACCCTGCAGGCTGCTCGCTCGCTCGCCGTGTCCACCAGCGGCGACGGCGGAGGGAGGGTTTCGATGCTCCAAGTGACAGGTCTTCCGTGCTGCGACCCATTTCAGAAGCTCGGCGGGTATGTGGCCCTCGGCTAGCATCCCAGCACGCACAGCCTCCCCGAAAGGAAGCAAGGACTAGCCAGCCACGTGGGAAAGGCGGCGGCTTCCCTCCGTCCACCCGAACCACCTGGCGGGAACGGCCACCTCCCTGTAAGACAGCAAAGCGTCACCAAACACGCCCGCTGCCTCTCCCCTGCTTCACAGACTTATCTGCAGCAATTGGTCCCGTATTTAATGAAATCCGATCGGCAGTTAGCATTCTAACCAGACCCAGAACCTGGACTGCCTTGAAGTCCTCCCTCCCTTTCCAGCCCTCCCAGCCCTTTCCCAGCCAGACCCCCTTTCCCAGCCCCAGTCCCGTCTGCTCGGAGCTCCACCCACAGGCCAGGCTGTAAGCATAAGACTGAAGGGCAGGCCCGGGAAAGAGCTCTCAACCCGAGGCCTCCCCTCTCCTCCCATTTCCCCGGATTTTCCCCGGTTTGCACCTCTCTCCTCTTCCTGCAGAAGCAACCTCCTCTCCCCTCACCCAGCCAAGCCAAATACGCAGGGACCAAGTCGGCTTTCCAGAGGCAGAAGATCAGCTCCAAGCTGAGACTTGTTCTCAAATAACTGAGCGGGGTGAGAGGGTAGAGGAGGAGCCGTGGAAACAGAGAACAACATTAAGGCCATTGGCTCCCTGTCATTTGGCAATGAACCTGCCAAAACAAAGTTCATAGTTTTTAGAGACTATGAGGGAGAGAGGCGAAGCCCGTCATCCACGCTGAGTTTTAAGACAACTTCCATCCTGCCCACTCTGCATGCGCTGGGGGGATTTTGTTGCTCTAAGAAAGAGAAACCAGTAAATGATTCCTGCTTCCAAACTGCCCCCCCCCCTCTCCTAAGAGAGGGGACGCTTTTCAAGAGGAGTGCCTGCCTGATGCTGTGGATTAATGGCAATAACAACTCGCATTTGTGAGCAGCTTTTAACTTTTCAAAGTCTTCCTCCACCCATCATCGCACTTTATCCTCCTGACAGCCTGGCGATGCAGGTGGAGCCGGGATTGCCCGGGCCAGCCTCTAGAGTAAGCAGAGCAGATTACGGACCCCGTGGGTCTGAGAGTGCAGGACGGGACCGGGACCGGCTGCCTCAGAGAGCCCCTCCCAGCAAATTGCACCCGACAGTCCCTCTCACAAAGACAGCCCTTCCACGTCACAGCAGGAAGCAAATATGCCCCCTTGGAAAGATAACCCATCGGCCAGTGTGCAATGTAAGGCAAAACCCCAGGTAAGCCTTTCCTGAGAGCAACTTTTTTTGTAATCCTTGCCCGAGGATATGTTTTTATTGATGTCGGAGAGAGAGGAAGTGGGAGAGAGACGGAGAAACATTGATTTGGGAGGGAAACGTTGATCTTGGTTGCCTCGCAGACACGCCCTGACTGGGAACGGAACCCACAGCTTGGGTATGTGCCCTGACCAGGGATCAAACCCACAACCTTTCGGTGTTAGGGACAATGCCCCAACCATCTGAGCCACCTGCACAGGGCTGAGAGCAATTTTTATTAGAGGACATACACCCAAAGGGAAGGAAGGGAAATTTAGATTAGGTCACAGTTTTGCCCAAGGTCACGTGTAAGAATTGCTAACCCTGCGCTGGCTGGTGTAGCTCAGCTGGTTGGAGCATTTTCCCCGCAAGCAAAAGGTTGTAGGTTTGACATCCCGTCCGAGTCTGGGTCCTGGTGCCTGTGATGCAGGGTCTGGGCGCACATTCAAGATGCAACCAGTCGATGTTTCTCTCTCTCCCCGTCCTCTCTAAAAGCAACGAAGAAATGACCTCTGGTGAGGATTAAAAAAAAATTGTTAACCCTACTTTATAGGTGGGAAGAAGCCAGGAGGTCAGGTCACCCATTCATTCATTCATTCATTCATTCATTCCTTGACTCAAATGCTTTTCTTCCAGCTCCTGTTTTGCCAGCCAAGCCTGGTGACACGAGGAGCTCACCGTAGGTCAGAGGAGGCAACAGGAGCGTCTGGAAGTTGTGCTGAGATCCTCTTCTCCACCCCGCCCTCTCTCCCCTTATTTCAGGACACAGAGAGGGCCTTCTAAAGC
Organism: Anoura caudifer; assembly: GCA_004027475.1. Lineage (NCBI taxonomy): Eukaryota > Metazoa > Chordata > Mammalia > Chiroptera > Phyllostomidae > Anoura > Anoura caudifer. Next base: position 2,998 of record PVKU01014303.1, read on the forward strand.
TCAGAACAAAAACGTAACTGGTTTCAATATAGGTACTTAAGACACAGAGCAAAACAAAATTTTAGGGAAAAAGAATTTAGAATTCCAAAATCGTGGTTTTTCATATCCAAAGCCAATGTGTGGGCATCTCAGAGCACGGCGTTAGTGCCAGTCACCGCAGAGTCGGGGGCAGGGAGGGGGATGCACCGTAATGGCTTTCTTTTCCCCCAGAGGGGGGGGCTCATCCACCAGCTGGTCAGAGCAGGAGACTCCTCGGCGATCTACTCACACTAGTTATTACACTTAGAGCGCTAGGCCTCCGGGGTCCGGGAAGATAAGGGCTCTAACGCGCCATTCTTCCCATTCTGACCGCCTATCGCTCCGTTACGGGACCACCAGATGTTTCTCTCCTCAAATACAGAGGAAAACGTGACTTGGGTCTCTACAAATGATGGGGTTTTTGTTGTTGTTGTTGTTTATACGCTTGTCTTTTTTAAAATACCTTGGCATAACCAATTCAAATATAATGAGATTAGAATTTATTAGTGGAATATTTTTCAGCTCAGTCACCCTTTTTTTATTGTGTACAAATCATAAAATTATTACCATCTTAATAATTTTTAGGTGTGCACTTCCGTAGAGTTACCTGTATTTACACTGTTGTAAAACAGATCTTTAGAACCTTTTTATCCTGCAGAACTAAAACTCTGTACCATTAAACGGTAAGTTCTATGTGTCCACTCCTCCCACTCCCTAGTCCCCACCCTTCCATTTTCTATACCTATGAGTTCGACTACTTTAAGTACATGCCTATAAGTGGAGTCATTCTCTACCTGTCCTTCTGTCACTGGTTCATTTCACTAAGCACCATGTCCTCAGGATTCATCTACATTGCAGCATACGACAGGGTTTCCTTCCTTTTTAAGGCTGCGTAGTGTTCCACCGTGGGTATATACCCCATTTCCTTAACCACTTATCCATCACTGGATGCTTGGCTTGCTCCCACCTCCTGTTGATGGAAGAACTTTGCGGCCAACTACAAAAGAATGAAATTGGATCACTATCTTACACCATACACAAAAATTAACTTACAAAGACTTCGACATGAGATCGAAAACCATAGAACTCCCCATGGTAAGTAAGGTCCTTGATATAGGTCTCGGCAATGATTTTTTTGAATGTGGCACCAAAAGCAAAAGCAACAACAGCAAAATAAATAAGTGGAACCACATCACGCTAAAAAAAAGCAAAGAAAACTACCAACAAAATCAAAAGACAACCTACAGAATGGGAGAAAATATTTGCAAATCATATATCTGAGATGGGGCTAATGCCCAAAATATATAAAGAATTCATACAATTCAACAGCAAAGAAACAAACAAGCCAATTAAAAACTGGCAGACCTAAAATAGACATTTTTCCAAAGGAGACTTACAAATGGACAACAGGCACATGAAAAGATGCTTAACATCATTAATCATTAGGGAAATGCAAAACACTATCATGATGAGATATCACCGCACACTTGTTAGAATAACTGTTAGTAAAAAACACACAAGAAATAACAAGTGTTGGCAAAGACGTGGGGCAAAGGAAATCTTTGTTCATTGTTGGTGAAAATGTAAATTGGTGCAGCCACCACGGAAAATAGTATGAAGGTTCCTCAAAAAATTAAAAACTCAACTACCATATTTAGAGCAATTCCACTACAGGTACTTATCCAAAGAAATCAAAAGCACTAACTCGAAAAGGTATCTGCACGCAGCATTCATTGCATGATTCACAATAGCCAGGATATGGAAGCGTCTGTCAATGCATAAATGGATGAAGGTATTGTTGCATGTGTGCGTGTGTGTGTGTGTGATATTTATTCAGCCATAAACAGAATGAGTCTTGCCACTTACAACAACATGGATGGACCTCAAGAGCTTTATGCTAAGTGAAATAAGTCAGACAGAGAAGGGCAAATACCCTATGATCTCTCTTATGCATGGAATGTAAAAGAAAAAGAAAAAACCAAACTCCTAAATACAGAGGACAGATTTACGTTTTCCAGACGTGGAATGTAGGAGATAGGAGAAATGGGTGAAGGGAGCATAATTATTATTTTTAATTAAGTAAATAAAATAAAGCCAGCATAATTCGAAGACTAACATCTGAAAAAGATCTTACAAAAAAGGAAAATACAAGCCAATAAGGTAATATTAAATCATTTTCAGACAGATAGAAATTAAAACACTTTATCTCAAAAAATCTAAAATTCAACAAATGCTAAAAGTTCTACAGAATAAAGGGAAATGACATTGGATAGTAACAAGTCCTACACGAAGGAATAAAGGACACCAGAATGCATCAGTAGGTCAAAATATATATTTCTTTTTAAAAAGTTTTAAAAACCATTTCCACATATATATATGATTAAGTCTTCTTAAAATCATTGGCTAATTTTAGAGTAAAAACAATAAGATAGAAAACCAAAATATGACAATAGAAGCATAAACAGTGAGAGGGTATAAATAAAAACATATTGCTGTAAACTTCAGATTTTTCATGAAATAGTAAAATATTTTAATATATACTGTGAAAAATTAAAGATACATATTGTAATTGCCAACCACCAACACAACAACAAAAGAAAAAACAACAAAGAAGCATAACTAAAACGTCAAGAGAAATAAATATAAAATCATTAAAGGAGATGAAATGATACAAAATATTTTATTCAGCCAATCAGGAAAGGATAAATACAAAAACAAATGGCAAATAAAAACCCAATGCCAAGACGACGGACTCAACACAAATACACAGAAATTTATAGTAAATGTAGATGAAATAAACTTCCCAATTAAAAAGCAGAGATTATCAGACTCGATAAGAAGGCAAAAAGCAACCCGGATACGTTGTTTGAAGTTACTAGCTGAAATTAAAAGAACGGAGAATGAGTTACCATGCATAATCTAACCAAGAGAAAGGTGGCCTGGCCCCATGAATGGCGGACGATGTAGACTTCAGGATACGAGGTATTGCCCGAGATAAAAAGGGGCATTTCATAATGAGACCAGGATTGAGTCATCGAAGTGACATTACTGCCAAGTGTATGCATTCAGTCACAAATCCGCCAAACGGGAAGCAAACTTTTACAAAGAGACCTATAGCCAAATCTATTAGGCCCTAGAAATGTGTAGCTCATGATTTTTAAGTGACTGCATTGAAACGGGCTAATTAAACTTCTGATGGGCACTTTTGGGTGCCCCGAGTTGCCGCTGACGGACACTTCAACCTGTCCCTTTGGGGCAAACGCTGCCTTGAACCCATTTGAACTGAGGTGCTGCCATTCGTCAGCAGCACAGGCGGGGGCACTGGACGGCAACCTGACCCAGAGATGCTGGAGGGTGTTTCGAAAAGTAGAAAAGACCAAAGGAAAGAGAGAGATGGCCTGTTCATTCCCTCGTCTGGCCAGAGACAAACCCAGATTAGGGAGATTCTTATTCCAGGACACTGACTTCCGAGATCCAGATGACGGAGAGGCCGATTGATTGATAACAACACTTCAGCCTAAAATTCAGCCTGGTGGGGTGGAAAAAGCATTCCGAAGGAAGCGTAAAAACCGAGAAGATCGGATGGCAGCAACAGACACCTGCGCAACACCGACATTTCGGTTACGTGGAAGCAGAGATTACGGAGAACAAACATCCATGGCGACAGGAGGAAAACTAGACTCTCCACGTCACAGGGTGAGAAGCAAGCGCGTCCAAATTCTTAACATTCTGAAGAATATTAAATGCTGCCATGAGGCCAAGTTTTTAAAAACAAACCGGACTCAAAGGAGAAAAAGGTTCTGATCCCCAGTCTGTGAACTAGCGTGGTTCAACAGATGTTCGTTGAATGCCTTCTGCAGGCGAAGTTTCAAGTTCGCGCCCAGAACACATCTGGCCTTATTTAACACAACGTACTGGGTTCTCTAGTTCGACAGGTGAGTTCCAAGAGCTGTGTGGGCTCTGAACAGCTATGATTCACACATTACGACCATAGAAAGTAAAACCCTTTGGTTCCAGAATCGCAGAGGATGGGACCAAAGAAAGACGCACAGTGTTGATTAGTCAACACTGTGCCAGAAGCGACTATAGAATCCTTCTAGAGAACCGCGTTTAGATATTATTCACAATCAGGCAGTTAAGCACACTGGGCTGCAACGAACACTGGGGTGTGTGGTCCACACTGGGGTGCGCCACCCCAGTCCCTGTGTAGGGAAGGACCTTCCGCCCGGCTGTGGGGAGTGCACCCTTCCAGGTCTGCCTCAGCTGTACAGCTGCCTCACCTGGCAGCCGCCATCCGGTGGTCCGATGGGTTTCACGGCCTTTCCATTCCAACCCAATGCAGGGTTCTCCCGGGCAATGTCTGCAGAACTTTCTCCACCGCGTTGGCCAAGTCTTTGTCACAGGCCATTTATCGCGGCATCTTCCTCTGCCCAGTCTTTTTTCTTTTTTACAGAAATAAATTGTGATTTTTAAAATTATATTTTATTGATTATGCTATTACAGTTGTCCCATTTCTCCCTCATCATTCCCCTCCACCCTGCACACCCCTCCCACCCACATTCCCCCCCTTTAGTTCATGTCCATGTGTCATAAGTTCTTTAGCTTCTCCATTTCCCACACTATTCTTGCCCTTCCCTGTCTATGTTCTACCCAACGTCTATGCTACTTATTCTCTGTACCTTTTCTCCCTCTCTCCTCCTCCCACTCCCCTGTTGCTGACCCTCCATGTGATCTCCATTTCTGTGTTCCTGCTCCTGGTCTAGTGTTTGCTTAGTTTGCTTTTGTTTTAGGTGTGGTTGTTAATACCTGTGAGTTTGCTGTTTTTTTACTGTCCTATTTTTTATCTTCTTTTTCTTAGATAAGTCCCTTTAACATTTCATATAATAAGGGCTTGGTGATGATGAACTCCTTGAACTTGACCTTATCTGAGAAGCACTTTATCTTCCCTTCCATTCTAAATGACAGCTTTGCTGGATAGAGCAATCTTGGATGTAGGTCCTTACCTTTCATGGCTTGGAATACCTCTTTCCAGCCCCTTCTTGCCTAAAAGGTCTCTTTTGAGAAATCAGCTGACAGTCTGATGGGAACTCCTTTGTAGGTGACTGTGCCCTTATCCCTTGCTGCTTCTAGAATTCTCTCCTTCATTTGAATCTTGGATAATGTAATTATGATGTACCTTGGTGTGTTCCTCCTTGGGGCCAACTTCTCTGGGACTCTCTGAGCTTCCTGGACTTCCTGGAAGTCTGTTTCCTTTGCCAGATTGGGGAAGTTCTCCTTTATTATTTGTTCAAATAAGTTTTCCACTTGTTCTTTTTCTTCCCCTTCTGGTACCCCTATAATTCAGATGTTGGGACATTTAAAGATATCCTGGAGGTTCCTAAGCCTCTCCTCATTTTTTTTAATTCTTGTTTCTTCGTTCTTTTCTGTTTGGTTGTTTCTTCCTTCTGGTCCACTCCACTGATGTGAGTCCCAGTTTTCCTCCCATCACTATTGGTTCCCTGTGCATTTTTCTTCATTTCACTTATTGTAGCCTCCATTTGTTCATCTAATTTGCGACCAAAATCAACCAATTCTGTGAGCTTCCTAATCATCAGTGCTTTGAACTGTGCTTCTGATAGGTTGGTGACCAGTGCTTTGAGCTCTGCATCTGATAGGTTGACCACCTCCTGGTCGCTCAGATGAATTAGGTCCGGGGCCCCAGTTTGAGCCATCCCGTTTTGAGCCATCCTTGGTTTGGGTTTTTTGTTTTGTTTTGTTTTGTTTTGTTTTGGTCTGGTCATGGCTGTTACGTAATGAGGGGCGGAGCCTTAGCCAGTCACCAGGGTGGGGCAGCCCAGTCGCTGGGTTGTGATGCTGGATGTGGGGGTGAGGTCCGAGAGGGAACAATGGCGCTTGTTCTGCTCTCTCTCGCAGATTCCAGTCCCTTCAGCCACTTTCCCCCATCAAATTGGGCCCCTCTGGTGCTGATTCCCAGGTGGGTGGGCCTGCACATGCTCCAGGACCCCGTGGGTCCCCCCAACGAACTCTCCTGTGAGGCTGGGACTCCCTCCCGGCACCTCAGCCCCTATAAGTGTTTTCAGTGGGTGCTTTTAGGCTTCACTTCCCAGTGCTGGGGCCCTGCATCGCACAGTCTGACTTGCTGCCTGTTTTCACCTGGTTTATCTCTGCGCGAATGTGTGTCCGCGGTCTGCTGCCTTGTGCACCCCCTTGGCCTCCTCTCATTCGGCAATGCCGCCGCCTGTGCACCTGGGGTGACTGCACGCCTGGGACCACCAGCCACCAATTTATCCCACTGCAACCCCTCCTCCAGCCACCGAGTCCGCCAGCTGCAGACTCCGCCCCTCTTACCGGTCTGGGTGAATCATTGTTGTCGGACACCCGCACAATTCAATTTTCTCTCTGTTCTGGTTGGGGTTGGTTTTTTTTTTGTTCTATATTTTTGTTGTCCTTAATCTTGGTTGTGAGAGGAGGCACAAGCGTCCTCTACAAGATAGAGGCACCTACACCTCTATCTTGTCCTCTGCCCAATCTTGTTGCCTCCCCCTTTCCTTCACAGAAATTGAACCCCAATAACATATTTACCCCACGCTTTTTCTCAGCACCTGCTTCCAGAGAGCACATCACTAGGCAGTTGATTGCTGTTGGACAGCCATGCACATATGCACACGTATATAACATGTTTTGTTCAGATTCTCGTCTCCCAGCTTGACCCTGATTAGTCTGTAGCTCTAAGCAGACAGTGTGATCCCATCCACCTTGCTACTCACTGATGTCGGAGGGGAGTGTGATCCCCTCCTGGCCACTGAGATATGACAGAAAGTCTGCTTGAGAGGTCTCTAGAGGTCCCTATTATTGACGTGTTTCCTCAGTAACAAAGGGCAACACACAGGGATTTTCTTCTGCTAGACATGGCTGTGCTCACTTTGATGACAGAAACTCTGGCAGCCACCTTGGCACCAGGAGAAAGTTCCAAGCTTATTGGGAAGGAAAAAATGAAAAGAATGTGAGAACCAAGTGATGTTTCTGAAGCACCGATTTTGGAACCAACCCTGAAGTCACCCTATGTGTCAGGTGTTCTTGTCATGGAAGATGACAAATTATCCCCATTGTATAAACAGTCCTGAACTGGGCTTTCTGTAACTGTCAGTCAAAACGTCCTGTTTGTCCATACCCAATGTACAGGCATTCAAGTACACCCTCATTGAGGTTCTTGTGGTGTCTATTCTAATGAATACCTTAAAGATGATAAATGCTATGCCAATTTTTTTATGTTAGGTAATTGAAAGGTTATCATCAAGAACAGCGTAATCATGCCTGTGAAATCCCACTTCACGTTCGGTAAGTGAAAAGAACTTGCCGAGCAGAAACAAATTTCACCTCAATCCATGCTGATCCTTGCGGATTGTCAAAGTATTTCACATCATGGTTAACAGCCTCGTAATTGAGTGGCCTAGTACAATCCATCCTGTAGCACAGACCCAGTCCATGCACAGAAATTATGCTCTGAAAGTCCACTAGGGCATTGCGGTGAGACAGACCTCCAGGGTGTCATTTTCAAGTACAAAGCTGAAATTCACCGTGGCGTTCCCTAATTACCATATTGCGACGGCCTCTTCCATTAACGGGAGTAGCTCCCCTCTCGGAGAGACTATGTCTCTGTTTGTTTTCCGAAGGTACAGCTTGTTCATGGCAAGTCATTAAACTTCTCGCAAGTTAATGGAAAGCAAGGCCCTAGGCGGAAAGAAATGCAAATCCCTGCACTCAGGGCCACGCGTGCAGGTCGGAGAGGCAGGCAGTTCCCTTGTGGTCTGGCTGGGCCAGCGGAGCTCCAGCGCCCCAGCTGGACGGGGGCAATCTGTCTCCCGTCTCTGCCCGCAAGCGGTTTCCAGGAGTTGGGCTCAGACACTCTTCCCTATGCCAATTCCCTTTGGCAGGAAAGACACCTTCTGGCACGACCATTTCTACTCCCAGAGCTCCACCACTGCCAGCCTCCTCATGTTTTATCTACTTTTATTTGAATTGGTGATCAAGGGACTAGCCCAGTGAATACAAGTTCCCTCTTCCAGAAGCCGTTACGGTATCGCTGCGATCGTGATATTTTCACTCTGCAAATGAATCGACTTGGGCTACAGCGACAGTAGACTCCACGAAGCAACACCTGATTGGGTTAATTCCTAGAAATTTCATCTCCATTGTTTTCTCCCTCGTGTGACCCCACAAAACACAGCGGGAGAGCGATCAAGAACTTCTGCCAAGCTGTACTGAATCGTCCTTGAAATCATGGTCACATTTTCTTCTCTTTCTAATAAGTCAAACGTCCCTGTTTTATTCATTCAGTCCACAGGACACCCTCAACACAGTGTCAGCTTCCACTGAAAATGGAAAAGTAACGTAGTTTTGTGTAGGTGACTGAGTAGTCGTATGAGACTGTAATTCTTTAGCAAGCAACTCTCATGTAGGAATTATAACTTATACGTAATTTTCTACTTTCCTAGAATTTATTTTTAATAACAGTAAAGCATTTTTCTCCTTAGAATGGAAAAGCAACTTGACTTTATATTCATTTCTATAACCTGAATGAAGTGCGTACGAGTCAAGTGGAGCGTAAAACAATGACTCCGTGACTCAGTCTGAAGAGGTCCCACACGTCCTCTGCCACCAACCAGACTTTAAGCAGTTCACTCCTTCTCTGCCAACGAATGTGTTTAGGATCTTGACAGAGTCCAACAATACAAGTTCCGGAGGGTCAGGGTATGCTTGCTTTGTCCCCACACAAGTGATAGGCCATCAGTACATACTTGCTGGAAGGATGAACACCTGAGAATAACTGAGAAGTGTCTGGGCTGTGAATGAACTACCCGGTCAGTATATGCAGCCAATCCACTGTCTGTTTTACCCGACTATTCGATGCCTTTTGTTAGAAGAGGGGAAAATGGTGAAGCCGTCCCACATAAATGGGTATACAAGGCAGAAAGGGAGAGGTGAGAGAAGCATGAAAGAAACAGCAACTTTGCCCTGGCTGGCGTGGCTCAGTGGATTGAGTGCTCGCCTGCAAAATGAAAGGTCGCTGGTTTGATTCCCAGTCAGGGCACATGGCTGGATTGTGGGTTTGGTCTCCAGTCGGGGCCCAAATGAGAGGTGCCCAGTTGATGTCTCTCTCCCTCTCTTTCTCTCTCCCTTGCCCTCTCTCTAAAAATAAATAAATAACATCTTTTTTTAAAAAAAGCAACTTTGTCTTTTACCCCGTTGTTCAAATCTAAATACTTAAATTTAGTTTCCCCTCCTCCAGATGAAGTCTTCATAAAATGAAACTTTGAACTGAATGTCTGAGTTAGCACTTTCAATTCATGGCAAGTTTTAAATCCTTTCTGAGGAAGCTGCCAAGCCACAGGTGAACCAGGAGGTAGCAAAGATGTACACCCCCACCAGCCCTCCCCAAAAGCAACAGCTGACGCTATGTCCCTGTGGAGCATATCTGAACTGATCTAATGCAAATCTGCATTTCCTACACGGAAAACCACTCACTGAACACCTACTGTGTATGATACCCTTCAAGTTGTAGAAACACGAAAAATACAGGATACGGATTTGCACTAACTCAAGAAGCTTGCGATTTAGCTGGGGAGCTATGACACATGTGGAATTTAAAAAGCACCACAATTATTGGTGCAACAAGGCAAGGCACAAAAACAGACAAGCTAGCAGAAAGAAAAGAAGTGCTACACCTCGGAGGAATGGATTACAAATCTCCCTCTTACTGAAGAGAGCAAGCCAAAATGCAAACTATTTTAAAGAGAATCCTAATAATAAATGATATATTTTAATGGGCAGCTGCAATATTATTTTATTGTAAAAAAAATGCCAAATTAAGGATAACGGCCGTAAAAAGATACATCCCCAAATTTCTCCCAAAAGAGTTTTTTTATCAAATGCTATTAAGTATTAAAGAATGCGTTGTTTGCTTTTTTACATTAATTATCTGTTCATGTTTACTTTTATAACTTAAATAAATGTTTTTAAATACTTAGAAACTAACCCTAACTTTAATATTCTAATAACCTTACGAAGTCTATTTGGGATTTTTTTTATAACATTCTTCATGTTAATGGGGCACATTAAACTGAATCTGGACAAATGTTCAGAATGGAATATTTGAATAATAACCTTCTTAAGTTTTGATAAGTGCTCATTCACATACGTAAGACGAAGAATTACAAGTTGGAAAATAAATGAATTCTGACACATCAAAAGCATTTTCTTCCCTCTGATATTTTTTTTATCTGTTTTTGGACTGGATTTTGAAGCCCAGGAGAACGTTATCACGAATTCCAAATATAATTATGTGTTTCTAGAAAAGAGACGTCATTATTCGATAGCACAAATGGCTTTGGTATGAGACCCGTGCCATTTCCCCCACTTTGTTCTTGCAGGTCCCCCTAATTGAACACTTGGAGGAGACTCAGGCCTTATCCACACAGGCAGAAGCGCGATGCTATTACAGCTACGGTAGAACATCCTACTAAAAGGTTACTTCTACAAGATGATTAAATCAAAAGCCAGACTCAAAGGTGAGGAAAAGTTACTAATCTCATACTCTTCTTCCAGAAAGAAAATGATGTCACTTCAAAACACAAGAGGTTTTTCTTCTAAAAGATACAGGACCAAAAAAAGAAAGGAAAAAAAAAAAAAAAAGGCAGGGCTCCTGCCCTAATCTTCCTGGCTTCACTCCAAGTGGAAACTAGGCCCCAGGAACTCTGAGTATTGGCATCGTATCAGGTTAATACCAACTCACTGCTCCAACTACAAGATTAATACACGCACACTGGGCAAAATGTGACACGTATATAAATATCCCTTGGTGCTGATTTTGCTTAAACAAGTATGCTACTTGGCTACTTACTAACATCCTAAACAGAGTTTGCAGAATTTTTAATACTTACTCGCATTTATTCTGGCCTCTATAGGGGATGCAAACAGCTGGAAAACAGGTGCCTCAGAAAGTTGCCATCTGCCTGGGCCTGTGACCAGCATGCAAATGCTCCCCCTCTCTAAGCAAACGGCTCAGGGATAATAAAAAGGGAAGGGCTTCAATACTGGTTTCCTCCTCTCTTAACAGAAACCTCCCCCTTTGGGGGAGTAGCCAATGGCAGAGCTGCCAGCAAAGGCCAATCAAACAGGGATTTGACATGATTCCTCTCCGAGCTTGGAGCAGCCCTCACCCTTCTCTCTCCATCACAATTCACGGGGACTTTCGGACTGAAGGCGAATGCTAATGAAGATCCACTCCTTTCTTCGCTCAAACTGTCCCTGCCACAGTGGGATACACACGGAGCACTCTGGCCCACACAGATTCTGAAATATCAGCGTAATAAAAATTCTACGTCCTCTGGGAAGAAGAGACTCCGTACAAGCAGAAGTAAGCATACCAGGCCAAAAAGAATTGTTTCCACGCAATGAGACTGGGAAATGGAAGATAAAATGTACATGATGCAGTTCGTGTGACCGTGTGACTATGTACCACAATGCCCCGCTCAGGCTACCCGGCATGCCCACCTCAGGAGTTAGCTATTCTATTCTATCAGGCCTCCGAATCCCCTTCGACCTAGATGATCTGGAGCTTTATTATCAGAGAGCCAGGCATTCAAACCAAGACACTACACACACGTGCTTCTAGTAACTGCTTGAATAAGTCCTGCAACCCAGCCCAAGGGGAAGAGGATCTAGGATCTATGTCCGGTTTTGACTCACAGATTCTGTGGCAGAAACACAGCAGAGAATTGGATGCCCCGCAAAATTTACTGTCCAGTCCCAAAAGGACTCAAAGCTTTCTCAAAAAGGAAGCTGTAGTAAGGAGGGGACCGGGCAACCCGGGAAGAGACAGACCATCTAAGGGAAATTAAAATGGTCATCACTGAATTTGGAAATCAAGAACCTCCTACACACGGCCCATAAGACAGACTCATTTCAACATGAGGGACACGCACAGACTCAAAGTGAAGAAATGGAGAAAATATTCCGTACAATGAAAACCTGAGGAGAGCTAGGGTAGCTATACTTATATCCAACAAAACAGGCCTTAAATCAAAAACTATAACAAGAGACAAGGAAGCTTATTCTATAATAATCAAGGGGTCAATTCATCAAAAAGATATAATAATTATATATACACACACACATACACGCACAGGGCTGGGCAAAAGTAGGTTTGCAGTTATGAGTACGCCATTGTATTATCATTTAGTAATTACAGTTTTACAGTTGTATTATTATGTATTAATTTTTATATTAGTTGTCATACAAACAATGTAAACCTACTTTTGCCCTGCCCTGTACAGAAAAATTGTTAGAACTAATCAACAAATTCAGTAAATTTGTAAGACACAAAATCAATATACAGAAATCAGTTGCATTTCTATACACTAACAACAAAATACCTGGAGAAAAAGTGTTTCAATCCCATTCATAATAGCATCAAAATAATAAAACACTCAGAAATAAATTTAACTAAGGTGGTGAGAGATCTATACACTAAAAAATATAAACTCTAATGAAAGAAGTTAAAAACAAATAAATGAAAAAGTATCCTGTGTTCATGGATCAGAATTAGTATTGCTAAAATATCTGTACTACTCAAAGCCACCAATAAATTCAATGCAGTCCCTATCAAAATTCCAATGACAGAAATAGAAATAGAAAAAATATCTTAAAATTTATGTGGAACCACAAAAGACCTTGAACATACAAAGCAATCCTAAGAAGAAAGAACAGAGGTGGAGACATCACAGGTCCTGATTTTAAACTATATTACAAAGCTATAGAAATCAAACTGTATGGTATTAGCATAAAAATAGACACGTAGAAAACAGAATCAAGAGTCCAGGATACACCCTAGCATGTATGGTCAACTGATATTTAACAAGAGCATCAAGAATACTCAGTAAGGAAAGGATAGTCTCCTCAATGAATTGTGATGAGAAAACTGAATAATTGCATGCACAAGAATGAAACTGGACACATAATTGTACTGCTCGCAAAAATTAACTCAAAATGGATTAAAAACTTAAACATTAGACCTAAAATTATAAAACTCCTAGAAGAAAACATGGGGAAAATCTCCTTAACATTAGTCTTGACAACATTTTTGGGGGGATGACACACAAGCCACTAAAGTAAAAATAAATAAGTGGGACTACAGCAAACTAAAAAACTTCTGCACAAGAAAAAAGTCAAAAAATGAGAGGACAATCTACAGGATGGGAGAAAATATTTGTAAATCATATATCTTGTAAGGGGCTTATTAATCCAAAATATGTAAGGAACACATACAACTCAATAGCAAAAACACAACCAATTTGATTTTTAAAAAAAGAAAAAGGCAGAGCATCGCAACAGGCATTTTTCCAAAGAAGACATCCAATTAATCAACGGGTACATGAAAGATGCTTGATATCATTAATTATCATGAATATGCAAATCAAAACCATAATAAGATATCACCTCACACCTGTTGGAATAGCTATTGTCAAAAAGACAAGAAATAACAAGTGTTGGCAAGAATGTGCAGAAAAGGAAACCCTTGTGTGTGGCTGGCAGGTATGTAAATTGGCGCGGCCGCTATGGAAAACAGTATGGATGCTCTTCAAAAAAATTATAAATAAAACTACCCTATGGTACAGCAATTCCACCTCCGGGTATACAAGTATATCGAAAAGAAATGAAAAGAAGAAGGATCATGAAGCGGTATCTGCACCACCATGTTCAATGTAGCGTTATTCACAATAGCCAAGAAATAGAAAGAACCCAAGTGCCAATGAATAGATAAAAAGGTATGTAGCGATGGAATGCTATTTATCCACGAGGAAGAATGAAATTCTGCCATTTGTGACAACATGAATAAATTTGGGGGGGGCATTATTCTAAGTGAAATAAGTTAACAAAAGATAAATGCTGTGTGATATAACATACATGGAATCTAAATAGGTCAAACTCATAGAGACAGAGACTAGAATGGAGGTTGGGGTGGGGGAAATGAGGAGATGTCAGTCAAAGGAAACAAGCTTCCACTTATAAGTTCTGAGGATCTAATGCATAGGATAGTGACTATGCTTAATAATATGGGATGTATTATATACCTGAAAACTGCAATGAGTAGATTCTAAATGTTCTCACCACAAAAAAAAGAAATGAAAATTATGTGAGGTGATGAAGGTATTAACTAACCCTACTGTGGTAATCATTTCACAAAATATAAGTGTATGAAAGCATCACATTGAACACCTTAAAATTACATAATGTTGTATGTGAATAGATGTCAATAAAGCTGGGGGAGGTGGGGAATAAGCCCCTTTCTACTTGATCTAAGACGAAAAAATCCAGACTGAGAAGATCATTAGATCAAAACAATGTGGTGACATCCTGGGCCAGTCAGCGTGGAGCGAATACATCACAACCTCTCTCTCCCACTAACAACAACGCAAAATTCTTCACAAAACACAAAAAGCAACTACCTGAAGAATCTGCAAAGTCCAAGAAAATAGGCAGGTCAGAGAGGAAAATCAAGACTTGAAGAGCATCAGGTATAGCAACGAGTTTCCTGAGGGCAGAGTTGTCCCTTCTCGTCTTCCAGCTCTGACAGAAGAGGGTCTAAGTCGTGGGACTGTGGAACAGGCGTGGAGAGCAAAACTCCAAGAGAAACCTCCATTTCTAGGAGAAAGATCCCTGTGAGCTTGAGCGCATGGGAGAAAGAACCTTTTTTTTTTAATTCTTCCAGGCCTGACCTAAGGCCACCCTAGTTTTTGAGCTGCACAAATTCCTAAAACCCCAAAGGCAAGCCTGTCTCTCCGGCCAGAGAAAAAGAAATCCCTGCGGTCTAAAGAGTGTAGGGGGAATCCCTGTTCTTTTTCTCTTACTACTTTGAACCTGAGGGCAGCCTCGGGTGTTCAGAACTGCATGAGGGATGGGGGAAATGGATTATCTCTGAGAGAAACCCATGAAGAAGAACACAGGTACCGACCAGAAGAACAGGGAAGAGGAGGACCCGGAAGCTAAAGTGTATGGGGGCGGTCACTGAGAACAGAGAGTTGGAGACATGGACCCCCTCATTCTATGTCTGAACCAATACACATCTGAGCTGCATGTTGTGTGGAACGGACCCAAGAAGCTACCAGGGTCTCTGAGGCTTGGCCAAGCCCCAGGCTAACCCCAAAGTGGGGCATGTGCAGGGAAGACCCAAACACAAGCATAACATAAGAGTTCGTAAATATATAAAAAATGAAATTTAAAAAAAAGTGTTGAAAACCGGACAGATTACTAGATTCACAGCCCACATCTTGTAGGCGAGAACCCCCATTCTGAGCCTAATGGAATCGATGGCCTGCTAGAGCAAACAAAAGTAACCAGCACTCTCCAGAGGATTTCAACAGGACTTAGAATCACGCAACATAGCAGTCAAGATACCCAGGATACAATCCAAAATTGCTCAACGTGAAAAAACAAAAATCTGGCCAGTTCTTAAGGACAAGGCAATCAACAGCCGTCAGCCCCAGGGTGACTCAGGTGTTGGAATTATCACACAATAAAACAGCCACTACCACCATTCTCCATAAATGCACTGTAAGGATAAATACTATTGAAGTGAATAAAAAGATAGATGTTGTCAGCAGAGAACTAGAAAAGTTTAATAAAAAGAACCAGGCAGAAATTTTAGATCTAAAAACTACAATATATGAGGTAAAAAAAAAATTCACTGGATGGGCTGAATAGTAAGTGACATAGGAAACAGTTGGACACTTACAAATAGAACAGGAGAAACTGTCAGTCTTGGAACAGAGAGAAAACAAGATTGAAAAAAATTAACAAAGTCTCAGGAACCTGCGGGACAATGTCAAGAAGTCTGACATTCATGGAGTTCCCAAAGGAAAGGAAAAAAAGGGTTGATGCAGGAAAAAATATTTGAATAAATAGTGGCTGGAAAGTTTTCAAATTTGGTGAAACACATAAATTTACAAATTTAGAAGTTCAGGTGAATCCCAAACTTAACAACCCCCCCAAAAAATATTCCATGTAACAATCAAACTGTTAGGAAAAAAGTCAACACAAAACAAAAAATGTCTGGAAAGCAGCCAGAAGAAAATCAGCAGATTACATGTAGGGAACAAAAGACTCCAGATCTCTCCCCAGAAACGGGGGAGGCCGGGAAAAGTGAAACATCTTTAAAGTGTTGACAGAAAAGAACTGCACGGAAACACAAAAGGCCGAAGAGAAGTGATATCAGAGCCATCTTGGAACTACGCAAATAAAAGAAAAGCTACAGAAATGGTATCTGGAAAAATATAATAGACTATGGTATGTGTTTCTCTTAAATTCATTAAAATAATTATGACTGTTGACTGCAAAAATTTTGACGTCTGATAGTCTTCAGTGTACGTGGACACAATACATATGACAACTGTGACATTAGGTGGGAGGGTAAAAGGGACAAAACAAAGGAGAAAAACAAAAAAACGAGAAAATGGTGAACCTTAAACCAACCGTGTAAAATACAGATAGTTTAAACATGCCAATTAAAAGATAAAGATTGGAGTTTCTTTAAAGCCCCAATTACATGCTACATTTAAAAAATGTATTTAAATGTATTTATATAGTTGGGTTAAAGTTAAAATGATGGGATAATATATACTGTGGCAGACCCTTCTGTGTGGCGTGGGCCCAGCTCCCACTGGGAGACGCACAGGACCCACACCCACAGGTAGGTTCTCTCCTGGGTAGTCAGATTTGCAATATACCGAGGCTGCTTTTGCTGAAAACTCCCTCACCCTGCAAGTGCTAAACCTCGCAGGGACTAGTGTAACTGGCTCAACCACTTTTGCCTTTTCATTTGCTAATATCCTTCTTCTGCGATGTGATTAGGGGCTTGGCTCCCTTTGTTGTAACCTGGATAGTGAGTGAGGACCATCTTGTAATGTGAGGAGAGATAGAATAAAGGCCTGTCATGGCGGAAGCCGGGGATTTTGCTCCTGTTGAGAGAAAAGCCATGCTGTCCTTTTTCCTCCACCAGGCTCAGTAGTCCGTGTGTATGTTTTAATTCATCCGTAATGACGCGGACACTGCTAGCTGGTGTCCGCATCAACATACCATGCAAATGTCCATTTTTTTTAAAGCTGGAGTAGTTACATTAATATCAGGAAAAAGTAGACTTCAAAACAAGGATATTTATTGGAAAGAAAGAGATGACAGGACATAATGTTAAGAAGGTAAATTCTCTAAGGAGGCATAACAATGCTAGATAAGTATGTCCCTAACAACAGAGCATCAAAATACATGAGGTAAAAACTGATAGAACTGAAAAGAGAAATAGATCAAAGAAGATGCTTGGATAGAAAATAAACACATGAAAACGTGCTCAACATCGTCACTCATTAGGGACATGCAAGTGAAAACCACAGTGAGATGCTACATACCTACTAGAATGTGCCTGTCTTCCAGAATCTGGCTATACCAAGTACCAGCAAGGAAAGAGAACAACTGGAACTTTCATACATTTTTGACAGGAATGCAAAAATAGTGCAGCCACTCTGAAAAATAGTTTAGCGGTTATTTATAAAACCAAATGTATATTCACTAGATGGCTCAGCATTCCTGGGTAATCCCATTCCTGGGTATCTGTCTCAGAGAAGTGAACACTTATGGTCAAAAAATCTGTACATGAATGTTTAGAAGTTTTATTCATACTCACCAAAAGCACTAAACAACCTAAATATTCTTTAGTTGGCGTATTCAAACAGTAGTACATCCACTAGTGGTCAGTAGACTTCTACTCAACAATAAGAAGGAACAAACTATTGATGATTCTCAAATGCATTATATTAAGTGGAAGAAGCCATACTCACACTGATATTTAGACATTCTGGAAAAAGCAAAACTGTACAATCAAAGAACAGATCAGTGGTTGCCAGGTGTTAAGGGTAGGAGAGAAGTCAAATTCAAAGGGAGAGTGTATGAGAATTTGGGGGGTGATGGGACTATATTGTAAATGTAATGATGGTTATGTGACTCTATGTATTTCTTAAAACTCATTGAACTGAACATAAAAAGAATTTTGCTACATGTAAACTTTAGAGTAAATTTTAGAATTCATTTGTTTTAAAAAACAGAGCTTCTCAGAGTCTAAAGAATCGATTTCAAGGTCTGGAATCTCCAAGAAACAACAAACCAATTAAATCAGAATTGCTGAAGGTAAGACACAGGCATCCATAGTTTTAAAAACTCCCCAAGTGATCCAAAGATAAAAGCAAATGAGGAGAAACCCTACGTTCAAAGTGTGGGCCCAGGACCAGCAATGTAAGCAACGCCTGGGAACATGTTAGAAGTGCAAGTTCTTGGACCCTGGTCCAGCCCTGGTGAATCAAACTCTGAGTGTGGAGTCCTACAATCTGGGTTTTAACCATTCTTTCAGGTGGCTCTGATTCTGGCTTCACGTGGAGATTGACAGCTAAGTCACTGGCCATGTTATGAGAATCCCCGCCTGAGGGACCAGCCCCTGCCCAGTTCCCAGCTTCTTCCTACCCATTGGAGTTCTTGAGCCCATCCGCAGGGCCAGCCCTGCTTCCATGCCCCAGACTAAGCCCAAACTCAGACACATGAAATGCAAGAGGCCACCAGGGTGGACACTAACCAACACTCCTATGGTGGCTCTGAACTTGAACCTCAGCTCCTGGCCAGAATCCTGTTCACTCTTCCTGAACCCACGCTCGGTCACCCTCGTTTGCTCTGCGATGAGGTCTTTGCCTTGCTTTTTCCAGCCCAATGGCTAGAATCCTATTTTGAAACTCAGCCGCTAGAGGAGTGATCTGCCTGCACTTTCAGGCATTCTCTGCTGCCACGTCTTAGCCACCCATGGAGACCCCCGTACCATCGATTGTTGCTGCCATAGTAACAGAGCCTGTTCTGCGTATCCAATGGGTTTTCTTCTGGTAACAAGTTCACCCAGGCCATCTCCTTTGTTTCCATTCCAACCTGCTTTGGAATCTACAGCAGCCTGAAGACTTTTCTCAAAAGCAAGTACCTTCAGAGTCAAACATCATTGGTCCAAACTGGCAGCAAGAACGATCATCTTTTAAACATAACTTCCTTCACCCCTTCCAGCTTTTTGTTCTAATAAACCATCAGGAACGTTATGATAAATTCAAAAAGATGCCAATCAACGTAACCTACCTCTGGTGAATTCTCTGCTCTCAGCATGCTCCGGTAATTCCTGTTCCTGACATAAATTGAGTTCTTAGGTCTTGGGTGGGGGGGAAGGAGAACAGGACAGGAATGGGGTGCAGACTGGAACTATCAGATCAGTCTACGTTGGGATGGGGGTGCATATTTGCAAATTTAACACCATTCTTCACAGTAGTCCTTCAGCAGCATTTTAAACACCTCCTGGCCCCTCAACAATCCAAACTGATGTAGCAGGGTCCAGTGGTTCTACCTGGCAGGGAGGAACGAAAGAAATTTATTTCTTTGGGATAAACAGTTGCACATAGCTGTTCCCCTTCCATTCTCATTGCCATCAGACTGGTCCTGACCCTTACCACCATCCAGTGAAGGAATGTTGCACCAAGCCCTACTTAGTGCCCTGGTTGTGTTCTCTCCTGTTCAAACCCACCCTCCTCTATCCTAGGACAATCCTGCTAACGGGCAGCTGGGATCGAGTTAGTCCTTCGCCAATCACCATCTGAGTCTCCCTATTCAAGGCCTTCAACAATGTGATTCCAACCCACCTCACCCCATGCGACTCACTCACCTCTAGCAATACCCAGCTCCAACCACTCTGATCTGGCTAATTCCACCCATTGATCACAATGGTCCCCCAATCCACAGATGGGAATACTGAGCCTCGAGAGCCTAATCCCCAAAACCTATGATTATGTAATCAACCTTACGAGGCAAAAGGGACTTTGCAGATGGGATTACAAAGTTAAAGATCTAGATTAACTTGGTGGGCCTACTACGGGCACAAGGACCCTCATACAAGGGAAACAGGGGTATCAGAGGCAAAGAAGGTATGACAACAGAAGCAGAGGTCAGAGTCAGAGAGATCTGACATGCCACTCTGCCAGCTTTGATGACAAAAGGGGTTACAAGTCAACGAGCCCAGGCAGCCTCAAGAACCTTGAAAAGGATAGGGAACGGAGTCCTATCTAGAACCTCCAGAAGCAACACAGCACTGTCAACACCCTGATTTTAAGACCTCTAACCTCCATAACTGTGAAGATTAAATGTGTGTTGTTTAAGCCACTAAAGATGTGGTCTTGTCTAGTAAGAGGGGCGGAGTCGCGGCAGGAAAAATCGGAGGTTGGCGGACCCGGGTGCGCAGGAGCCCCAGGCATGCAGGTGGTGGCTAGTGGACCCCGGGCACGGGGTGGCAACGGGCAGACACAGTGAGGCCGTGGGCTGCCTGACCAGGCGGTCCCACATTCATGCACAAATAATCCAGGTGAAAACAGGAACAAGATAGACCTTGCAACCCAGGGCCCCAGCGCCAGGAAATAGAGCCTAAAAACACCAATTGAAAACACTTGTGGGGATTGAGGTGCCAGGAGAGACTCCCAGCCTCACAGGAGAGTTCGTTGGAGACACCCACAGGGTCCTAGAACATACACAAGCCCACTCACAAGGAAATCAGCCCATAAGGGCCCAAATTGCTTGGGGAAAGCGGCAGAAGGGACTGGAATCTGAGAGAGAGCAGAGCAAGCGCCATTGTTCTCTCTAGGACCCCGCCCTCACATACAGTGTCACAACCCAGCCAC
>PVKU01014304.1:0-25635 GCA_004027475.1 Anoura caudifer
GATGGATTCAATTGATGTCTTCAGAGCACTTCATCCTGAGCAGCAGAATACGCACTTTTTTTAAGTGCACATGGACTATTTTCATGGATAGACCACATGTTAGGACACAAAAGAAATATCAAATTTAAGAAGATTAAAACCATGTGGATCATCTTTTCTGACCACAGTGGTATGAAACTAGAAATCAATCATAAGAAAAACTGAAAAACACACAAAGACATGGAGGCTAAACAACATGTTATTAAACAACGAATTGGTTAACAAAGAGGTCATGGAAGGAATCAGAAGATACTTGGAAGCAAATGAAACACAACAACCCAAAACTTATGGAACACAGAGCAAGCAGTCCTAAGAGGGAAATTCATAGCATCCAAGACTTACCTCAAGAAACAAGAAAAATCTCAAATGAACAACGTAACTTGACACTTACAGGAACTAGAAGTCCTGGCTGGGTAGCTCAGTTGGTTAGAGCATCATCCCAATACGCCAAAACTGCAGATTCAGTCCCTGGTCAGGACATGTACAAGAATCAACCAATAAATGATTGGAAAAACAAGCAGATGTTTCTCTTTCTCCCTTCCTCTCCCTCAAAAATCAAATAAAAATTAAGAAGAGAACTAGAAAAAGAACAACAACAACAAAAAAAAACAAAGCTCAAAATGAGCAGAAGAAAGGAAATAATATGAACAACTATATACCAACAAATTGGACCATCTGGATAAAGTAGATAAATTCCTAGACACATACCATCTTCTAAATTTAATCAGTTAGAATCAGAAAGTCTGAATTGACTAATTATGACCAATGAAATTGAAGAAGTAATCAAAACACCCCCAACAAGCAAAAGACCTGGGCCAGATATATTCTCAGGTGAATTTTTCCAAACACTTAACGATGAACAAAAAAATATCCTTCTCTAACTACCCCAAAAAATTCAAGAGGAGGGGAGACTCACAAGCTCATTTTTGAAGGCAGCATTTCCTAATCCCAAAACCAAATAAAGATACTAGAAAGAAAGAAGATTATAGGCCAATATTGCTGATGAACAGAGATGCTAAAATCCTCAACAAAATATTAGCAAACCAGATCCAGCAATACACTAAAAAGATCATAGACCACAATCAAGTGGGATTTATTCAAAGGATGCAAGGTTGGTGCAATATCTGCAAATCAATAAATGTGATACACTATTTATAAACAAAGGGAAGAATAAAAATCACATGATCATATTAACAGACACAGGAAAAGCGTTTGACAAAATGCAGCACCCATTTATGATAAAAACTCTCAGCAAAGCAGAAATAGAGGGAGCAAACCTCAACATAACAAAGGCCGAGGAAGAGAAACTCACCGCCAACGTCAAAGTCAATGGGCAAAAACTGAAGCTGTTTTACTTGAGATTGGGAAGGAGACGGATGTTGCTTTTCACAAGTGTTAACCCACACGGCACTGGAAGTCCCAGCCACAGCAAACAGAGAAGGAGAAACAAAAGGCACTCAAATTGGAAAGAAGAAATAAAACTCATTATTTGCTGATGACATGATACTGTGTATAGAGAAGCCTAAAGATTTCACCGTAAAATTATGAGAACTGATAAACAAATTCAGTAAAGTGGCAGGATACAAAAAAAAATCCAGAAATCAGTTGCATTCTATACACTAATAATGAACTATCAGAATAGGAAACTAAGAGTAAAATCCTATTTACAATTGCATCAAGAAATAAAATACCAAGGAACAAATGTAACAGGATATAAAAGACCTTCTCGGCGCCTTGGCTGGTCCTGGCATCTCTCGCAGTCACAGTGCCCGTGAGTGATGCTACTCAGGGACTCAAGATCATCAGAGGGAAGGATGCACCATAGTGGGGACACGTGCTTTTTAATGATCTGCATGTCCCAACTGCACAAATGATACTTCTGCTCTGTCAAAGGTAAGGATGAATCATAATATTTCTCTGTGTGTTTGGCAGAATGGTTCTCAAAATTATGGTAATAATATACCTTGTCGTCATAGGTTCTCCCTTCCAGAGACAACTCCACTTTGTCTCTCAGCTGGGCTGCGAGAAGGGAAAGGTGGTGCTGGTGGGTGAGATGGACACGCCATTCCACAGGGGGTTGAATGAGATGAGAGACAGTAAGAGTCCCATCGAAGTCCAACACTTACTGAGTGGTCAAGCCAGGACAATTCTAATCGCCCATCAAAGACTGTCAGTCAGGGTAGTTATGTCGCACTGTCATGCAGACTTTTCACTGTCAGAGCCCAGCGGACTCTCCACTTCACCTCATGGGAGCCACTGCGACTCACCTCTCCACATAGTGACTCAGGGACCCAGGGCGTCTCCAACGTGTCGCTCCACCAAAGGCCCCGGAGGCCAGCTGACCCTCCACACTCTGCTGCCAACGAGCACAGACCAACAGCATGTGGGATAGGGGGACAGGTGGCATCAGGAAGGCCCTGTAGGAGCCACTCAGAGCTGGTCCTGCCTCCTGCCAGATCTGAACTGCACAGCGAGAGAGTCTTGGAAACACAGAGCAGCACAACCTATGCATCTGAGAACCCAGGACAGCACACTGACCCTCCAGTCCTCATATCTGTGCAGCCAACCTGTCCACCTTCCTCAGGAAGAATGTCAAGAGAGAAGAATAAAATAGAAGTCGCTCGTGCCAACCATCATAGCACTCCGAAGGCCTGTGAGTAAAGAAACACTGTCCACTTACTTCTAAAGAAAGTCTACTTGTTATCCAGGCTCACTTTCTTCCTCTCCTTTCTTCTCCTTAAGAAAAGGGAACACGTCATTCTGGAGCCACCAGCATGGAGCAGGTCCACCACCGGCCACCCCCCCACTGACGACAACCTCAAGCTCAGGAAATCACACAAAAGCCCGTGTTTGCGGATTCGGAAGGAAGCAGCAGGGACAGACTGGGGACAGAAGTCAGCACTTGAGGGACGACCAGCATGGTGGTGAACTGATTGGTGTCCCCACCTTGATCTCGGCCCTGTCCTAAAGGCGGTGAGTCTCAGCACGGCCCCATGGGCAGGAGGGGAATGAGGCCAAGAGGACTGGACAAGGGGCCTGTCAGGGCCACAGTGGGGACTGCGGGTGACCCTTCCCTCTTTTCTCCTGGCTCTGCTGCTACCCTGAGGCTGCAGCCATGCCTGGGGCATCGGCTCCTAAAATGTGGAGGGAAAAACATGTGTCTGGGGCATCAGCTCCTAAAATGCCGTGAAAAAAACACATCTCTTGGAAGCACCTGGGAAAATGGGCCTCTGAGGTTCACAATTTGGGGGGAGCCTGTTTATTTTCCTTTTTTCCCCTTCCTCTTCCCAGTTTGCGTCAATCAGGGCATGGGGGAAGAGGAATCTAAGATTCCGAGAGGATCCGGATTTTCTAGCCAAGGGACCGAGGAATGTGGCACAGACTCCTGGAGAAGACGTGCTGAAGGCGAGCTGGGCCAGCACGGAGCGCACACGGCCAGGAGGCCAGCATGGGTTCTGAGCCACGCGGTGCTGAGACCACCCCACAGGCGCTGAGACAGAACTGCCCTCTGACCATAGTATGCCCCACAGATGTAGACAGCGGTCTTCCCAACGCTGCCATTCCGAGGTGGGAGGACAGGCTATAGAATCCCGTTCGGTAAGGGCAGCACATCCCACGCTCGATTTACTTGGAGTTTGGAAGGATAAAATGATTGCGTTTGAATAGGCACAGAGGTCAAGTGGAAGAAGGCCAGAGCTCCGGAGCCCCAGCCTGCAGACAGTTGTGCCCTGGATTTTAGTTTCCAGAAGCAATTTACTTTTGCATATAAATCTATTCTTCTTTTACATCATCTGTTTTTCTTATGTTTTCCTGGTTAAGGACTAAATTTCTTGTCTGAAAGGTAAACATAATCAAGTGAAGAGCAGCTCTCAGCCCTCTGAGTGGCTGGCAGGAGCGAGGCGCTAATTCAGCGTGGATTCCAGGGAGTGCACCGGCCCAGCGGGACCCCAGCGCCCTGGGAGACCAGGTGCCATTCATGTTGTGCTGTAACTGGGTGCGTCAGGAGGCTCAGACTCTGGCTGCTGGTGGCCCGCCAGTCCTCCCTTCTGATGATTCTGATGTAAATGTGGAGGTGCCCCTGCAATACCAACAAGGCGTGGCACCCTGCTTTGAAGTCACGTGGGCTTCACTTAACTTGTCCAACATGCTGACAACTAAAGGGAGAGAGATTCTGTCCCAGTCATCTTTGGGGGGAGGGGAGGGGAGGGGCACAGGTAACAGGCCCCCACAGGGCATCGCTCCAAGAGTCCCCCAAACGCCTCGCCTTCCATGACGTGTGGGGCGGTTTAGCACCAAATCGCACTCATGACTGGGGCGTGGGAACTAACACGTGTACACCTGCACGGTCCCTTTTCTGCCCTTAATCCCACTCGCCCTACTGTGTGCTGTGGCCTCTTCTACAGGCTGCCACACGTGCCTCGATGTGGGCAGGATGAAAAGACAGAGAAAGTTGGGCAGGTCGCTGCCTCCTCCAGGAGCTCAGAATAACTGAGAACTTCCTGGGAAAGAAACCAGAACTTTTCGCCAGATTCCACTGTATTTGAGGCATTTGGAGGGTGGCGTATGTCACCAGCTCAGGAAAGCCTTCAACTACGCTGAGGTTTGCTAGCCTCTGCTCCCTCCTTCAAGCCTTTTACTGTGGGCATTGGGCCACTTTAGGAGTAAAACCATCACTGGCCTAGGGAAGCAGGGAGTGCCAGACAGAATGACCGCAAATTAAAGAAAAGTGATATCCACCCTCATAGATGTATCTTGGAATTCAACCCACCTCTGACTACACATAGATCTATCTCCCTTGAGAACATTTTAACATCATGTTTTAATAGCTATTCCTTTGGCTTTATCTCCCTCCCCCCTGCCCTCTGTCAAACAAGCCAAGAAATACAAACTGTCACCACTTCGGGGCAACTTTCTGATGATAATGGAGTGGGAACCAGAACATGACAAATTGAACGGACAGACAAGAGTCAGCCCCATTGCACAGGATGGCAGCAGGAGCAGGGGACTCGGTGTTTTTGGGAAAAGCCCCTCCACCCTGCCCAGTGCCACCCCAATGTCCTGTAAGCCCAGTTGCTGAATGGATTGCTGCTGGCAGTTAGGTGGACTGCAGCCTAACTTGCTATGTGAGGTCAGCTGAACTTCACTCCGTAATCTCCACTCAAGTTCCAGGTCCATCTTCAGCTGCTTCCAAGGCAGCAAATTAGAAATCTTTCTTTTATAACAAGAAAAAATAGTTTGTCCACAGAAGAAAAGAGAAATGAATTAGAATTCTGTTTTACTTATAGAAAGGAGGACAAACAGGAAAGCACTGTGTTATATATGAAAACAATTTACACTATGCCGGGTGCTGGTTTTGTGGCTACAATTTTTACAGTGAATTAGAAAACCCTTTGGCCACTGGGATGCTTATGGGACACGTAATGTGCTGATGGAAATCTCTAGAACATACACTCAGCTGCCCTGCACGAGTCCTGATTTTAATAAATTTAAAAAGCAAAACCAATATTTATTAAACCTAATGTATTTGCTTTTTCTGAATCTTGGTCATAATCAAAGTCAATTATCAAAGTTTTGCTGGTGGAAGCAGGAGGTGCTAGGTGAAATTCAGACTTAGGAAGATTCAGTTCTGATGCATTTTATTTTAACAAGAGTAGTTGGGGTGAGTGTTGTTTGGGCTGCTAGATGGGTCTAGTCTCTGATGCATTTTTCTCCATCTCACCTGTCTGCCCTCATTGCTCCTTCCTCTCAATTCCTCTCTGATTTCCTCTTTAATTTACAAAATCCAGACAGACTGAGCGATTTTCCTTTAGTACAACAGCCCTCTGGTGGGCCCCTTTTCTCCCCGGCAACCTGAACAGGTAATAGCATTCCTCTTACCCAGGCTCCTGTGCTTGGCGTGCACACCCAGAGGCTCTCGTGCCTCCTTGGCTTCACGGACACACCTCAGATCGACAGTGTCACCTGAGTCCCACACCCCTTCAGCTTCCTCCACCCTCTGGCTGCATCTCACAGCACCCCTCAGTGCAACCCCTACTTCCTGCCCCAACACCTGCCTTCGCTGTTTCCAGCTCCAGACTTTCTTAGGTGACATCATTTGCCTCGTTGCCGATCAACATCATTCACCCTTTTGAAACCGTTCATATTCTACCCCAATTTTAATTCTACCTGGGATTAAACCAGTTATTCACTGGTCTGTATGTTTTATGTAGTTACAAAGAAAAAACAGAGCCAGACAGTAAAGTGATAAAAAGAGGCTTTATTCAGGAGTAAAATAGGAGAAAAGAGACTTTGGAATGGAACCAAGCTCAACTCTGAGTACAGCGTAGGCAAGTGGGAACTTATGGGGAGGAGCAGGTGGGGTCAGTGGGTGCAAAATCACTAAGGAAACGTCAGGATCAGGAGATTGTGGTAAAAACAAGCCTGATGGATGCTTCTGAAGGCAAGCCAGTGGGGTCAGAGATTATCTGGGGAGGAGGGGGTGAGGAAACAAGTTAGAAACGGAGAGAAATTACACATGGAGGATCAGTGAATCCAGCTCCACCGACTCAGCAGTATTCTTGGTAAAACGAGATTGCAGAGACAAACACGGAAGCCCAAAGTGGAGGCCTCCTTGGCAAGTTCAGGGGAGCCTGCACAGACTCTGGTCAAGGACAGAATCCCTGTCACTGAGCTGTGAGCTCCCTGGGGATGGGTACTACGTCACAGTCTTCTGGACCCACCCCCAAGCCAAACCCAGGGCCTGGCAAAGGCGACGCCTGCCATGAGTCTGAGTGCAGGCTGAGAAGCATTCGCTGCTGGGCTCTGTCCCTTGGCCTTAGGGCTCTGTATCCCATGTCTCCAACTGGGCAGTGCGGTGCCCTTCTCCCTCTCCCAGGCCCTAGGGCAGCTCCTCTCAAATGAGCGCCTCTGCACGTGGGCTTGGTAGCTGGTACGTCCAAGGCTGTGGGCCCTCAGGGAATGCTGGATGAGGTGAGGGAATGACTCTGCTAACTCACTTCAGTCAACAATAATGACGCTAAGACAAGGGTGGGGAAAGCTGAAACCACAAAGGAAGAGTGGGAGGCTCCATGTGTGAGAAGCCAGAAACGTCTCACTAGAACACAGGAAGGCACAGAAAACCGTCTGTAAATGTGCCCACATGTGGCCTGTGGCACTTAACTCTGCAGATGTCTACTCTGTTGTGTGTAGCTTCAAGTACATGTTAACACTGACCCATTCCAGCAAAAATCAGGAGAGAGGACTCATTCCACGTTTCAGGTGGAAATGGATTCTGCTTCTGCCGCAGGCAGGGGCGTTCACACGCCACTTTGTAGGAAGCCAGTCAGAGTCGTTTACATGACACGGAGTACATTAGCTCCGAGTGGCTGTTCTGCAGCAAGTGCTGGGTGGTCACGAACTTCACTAGGACAACCCAGGCATTGCCCAGTGACAGCCCTCCTTGCACAGGCTCTGCAGGTTCCAATGGGCTTTCCCCACGGTGCCTGTGGGGGATGGTAACGAAGGCAGTTGTAAGAGTAATAATGACACAGGTGACCTTGAAGAACGTGGGTTTCAGCTTACTAATTTCTTTCATTAAACACCTGACCTGCGTTTGATCGGAGTTGGGAGTCATTGAGTACAGAGGGCTGACTATCTGCACTGATCTCCACATTGTATACAGGGCCCTTGAGCATCGGTGGGTTTTGGTGCCCACGGGGATCCTGAAACCAATGCCCTGTAGATACTGAGGGACAACTCAAGAGTTCAGCGGTCAAGAATCATACGCAAGTTTTCTATTACCAGGGACGCTGGCACCCCTAACCCCAGTGTTGTTCAAGGGTCAAGTGTACTACCCTGGCAACAACTTGTGAAACAGCTCCCATTTCTTGAGGTTCTGCCTTGGGCCCGGCACTGTTCTCTTTTCATAAATTACAACGTTGAGTCTGAGAACAACAAACATGAGTAGATACTATTATCCCTACTTTACCAATGAAGAAACCGAGGCACACAGAAGGTGAGTCACTTGCCAGAGGAACACCGACATAGTGGCAGATATAAACCCCGAGCCCAGCTGTGACTCGGTCCCCAGCTCCGCAACCTCTCTCCGAAGGGTGCTGTGGAATTGGACTCACACCGCCACCCTGCCAGGTAGGTGGAGCAAACTTCACCCTCCCATGCCAAGGAAGGAGCTTGCTCAGAGAAGTCACACAACGAGCACGAATCCACTCTTAATACACTTCTCTTTCTCCCTTGGGCCTGCTCTGCTGGCCTGGGCTCTCAGCCGCTTCTGTCCTTCAAGGACGACACTGAGGGCTGCGCCTTTCTGAACTGGGATGCGTCTTATATTCAAGGAGGCAGGCTGAATGGTAAAGATTTTGCAAGATGGCAAATGGGTGTTAAATGGAACATGTCCTCTTTTGAAGGCTGGCCTGTCAGCTACTTTGGTCACTGGCTGGGGACAGTCTGAAGGGCAGGTTCAAAGAGCTTGAGAGAAGGGTGGCTGGCTGGCTCCACAGCACCCACCACAGCTTGCTTCCTGGGCCTCCCAGACACTCAGAGTCTGTCACTGTCTTCCGGAGGTGGTTTAAGTGGCCCATCTCCTGTCCAGATCCTGACAGGGGACTGACTCAGGGTACCTATGGTGGACCCAACCCGTGCCGCAATATCATTTCTGAAACTACAACACAGTCCTGGCCCCCTTGGACGTTTACATTTTCAGTCCCTTCTCTTAATAAGAATGCAAGCTGAAGTTTAAACAAAGCAGTAACTCCCCTTAATCTTTCTTTAGTTTAATCACACCCAACATGTTGAGTATTTATTTCAAAAGGACCACACCTTAACAGTTTACAGTCAGGAGGTGTGAAGGTCACAAGGACCTGCCCCCAGGGCAGGATGAGGTTGTGGCCCGACCATCAGAGAGACGGAGTGCTCCTTGCCACAGGCCAACTCAGCCCCCTGTCACTCGCACTGTTCCCAATGGGAAATGCTCTAATGTCATTGGCCTTGAAGGTCCATCAGGTTCCTGCAGAGAATTGTCTTTGTCACCCAGGGTCTGGGCTCCAAGTTCAGCCATGGATCCTTCCAGATGTTGTGAGAGTCAGGAGCCTGAATTAGTGGCAGAGACCTCGGGCTCCCTTCTCCTGCTCCCTCTCCAGGGGTCCAGGAGGCTCTGCGGTCCCCAGACTCAGGTTCTGACCCCTGGATCTCAGCGTGCTTCCTGACACCCTCCTCCGCTGTTTTAAACCAACACACTAAATTGTGAGACCTCCCAGGGAGGGCAAGGTTTTATTGGCTTTATATCCCTACTTAGCATAGCGCCCGAAGCCCAACATACCTTCCCAGAAGGAATAGCTTCAACTGATACTTGGCCGTGACCCCCTGTGACAGATCTCACACACACTGTATCAACTCATTCTCTAACATTTTGGTAGATCCTGTTAAACGGTTTTTAGTTAACCATCCTATAGCCCACCTAAAGCCTCAGTTAAGAGTAAAGATTGCTTAACACACATTTAGGGCTCATGCTTTACTCTGCAAATATCAGCCAGAATACTGAGAGATGGGCACTCACTACGTCATTCCCTAACACGAATCAGAACACTAACCACTAGAGGTATTTCTTTGCTCAGGCTCAAAACGCAGTGAACACTATGTGTATCAAGTGCCTCTACGTAAAATAGCAGGTAAAATTAAGTATCATATCAGTTTAAAAACCTTAAGAACATGAATTTTAGGATTGAAACTCTGTAAGTAAACTGCCTAATTTCAGGATGGACCGAATTCTACATATAAGGGTTTCAGCTTCACAAACCATTTGAGTAAGTTAAACAGCATTTATAACATTTATGGAACTTTTAAGGCAGAAGATATATCCACACCTTAATGTTTACAAAAGAACTGACTTTCACCCAAAGAAAATTGGCTTCACCTGAACCTTTACATGCCTGGGAAGTTACTGGTTCAACAGGAACAAAAGTTCCCATGTAATGGAACATAATGATCCCACAGTATGAACACATAATGCTCGACTGATCTGTATTTCTGGGTCCACAAAACACACATTTTACACAAAATACAGAGGACAGACAATTGATTTTTTAAAAAAGAAAATGCTAAATTTACTATTTTGGACGTACTGTTTCTATCTAAAAGTCTGTAAAACCACCTTTAATTACTGACCTTTTCCTGCCCCCAATAGTCTACGAAGATCAGAGATACAGTTAGAGTCTGAAAGGTTTAAAAGGAAGTGTGACCTTTACTGAGGTCCCCTTCACTTGTCAGCGTCCCAGCCAGTACATAGTCAAGTAGAGGAAAGATGTTTTTCTCAATAGGACCTACACATATCATTATACTTCAAAAGGAATAGTCTAATATTAAAATAACAGTGCAACCACGGGTTCGCTAGGAATTCAACAGTTTTCCAAAAGTTTTGTTGTTGCTCAAAATAGTTTTTTTAAAAGATGTATTTGTGGGGGATGTGACCACTTGCCTCAACCCCTCAACCCACTACTGCCACCCACAGCGGGTCACATACAGAGCTTCAAAGAAGGAAATGACCCCAGCTAATTCCCTCCCCAATATTTTTTTAATACAATGTTTCTGCATTGGAGGATGTACCACTACAAATCATACCAACAGCTACCCTTTTTCTAGCTCCTCCTCTGGGCAGGCATGATGCTAGTCACTTCACACATGTGTCATTTCATTTCCTCCTTAAAGACAGTGTGTCAGGAGCAGATGATCTCCCCTCAGCAGGTGAGAAAGCAGAGACTGAAAGAGGGTAGCAGGCTGCCACGTGGCAGAGCCTGGCGGTAACCCACGGCTGTGTGACTTCACAGTTCATGCCCATCGTATTAAGCTACGCTGCTTTGGGTCACTCAAGGATTCACTAACGTTTTTTGGTTTCCCAGCAAAATAGATTTCTCTGCAACAAATACGACTGTTTGTAGTAATACACCGATCTACACTATAAATTAATTAAGTCTTGTCAAAAGGACAGGATTTACAAAGAGACTCCGATTCTTGTATGAAGGGAGCATCGGAAAACGTAGAGTTACCTCAGCCCTAGGCACTCAGGCTGATCTTTTCCACATCATATAAGAGTTCTAATGTGGATACTTCGCCCAAAGTTTTTCCTATTGATTTTAGTGTTATTAGAGGTACATTCTACCACACTATACTTGTTGAATCAGTCACCTCAAGCCCCCCCAAAAAAAAATTTACCAAAAAAAGCCAAACAAATAGGTAAGTTTATACTTATATGCAACATTCTTCAAAGGAAATTTCTGCTCACCTCTTTTCCTCATTCCTGTTGCTCCATTAGTGCAAGGACTGAGAGGCACATGTCACCTATTTTCTCCAATAAGGGAGCTGTGTTGGAAATCACTCCTGCAACCAAACCAGGTGGACTGCTAGCCGCCTGGTAAGTGAGGATTCCAGCGGTCATATTTCAGGCGAAGGGGTGCTGCCACCTATATTTTTTTAGAACAGCTTCAAACTCATGCTGACCATCTAAGACTCAGGGCAACTCGTGGGCTCTAAATGAAGACGAATGAGAATCTTTGGCTCTTATTCCTTCTTCAATAATCATCCTTCTACTCAAGTCACTGCTGAATGAACACCACATTGTGTATGGGTTCCCGGGGCGATCTCCCTCCCAGACACCCATTCCCTGGGCCTGGAATGAGTCCTGTCCATGCCCACCTCTTGTAAGAACGCGCCCCTAACACACTCTATTTGTCAAGGTGGTTCCCTTTCTGCGGATTACAGATCCGTCTCGCCCCCGCTTAAGGCCTGAGTCCTGGAAACGCAGCGCCCCCTCTGCTTGGGGGAATAAACGCGGGGCACCGCTGCAGACGGGCTGCAGATCTGTCTCCAGCTCCCACCCGTCAGCGCAGCAGCCGCCGCTGTCCTCGGCCCCGGGGAACGAGCGAAATCCGCACCAAGTGACAGGCGAAAAGCTGCGCACAGAATTCGGGAAGGAGCCCGCCCTGGAGCTTTGCGTCCTGAACGGCGACCTGACCGAACCTCTCGACTCTGCGGCTTTGTCCCCGGACGGCCGGGCTGGCCAAGTCCCACCCTTCGGGGAAGCTACAGGCTCGAGTCAACCCTCCGGCAGCCCCCAGAGCGCCAGCCCCAGGGAAACCTCAGTCCCCCAAGAGCTTTAAACTCGTGACAAACCCAAATTCACCCAGGAATGAATCCTGCATCTGCCTCAAAAGCCACCAACACAGGGGACACTCCGAGTCCGGTCTGGGGAGGGACGGGCACGCTCGCCCCCGTCCCCCACCTCCCGGCGCGCAGGGGCCCCGATCGACTTTTCGGCAGCCGAGGCGGGTGGACGGGTGAGCAGGTGAGCAGGAGGGCATCACCGCGACGAACACTGACGAAGGCTGTCCTGCCCCCTACTGCAGCCCCTGGAGCGTCAGCTCCAGCTCCTCCTTCCAGAAGCGCCAGCGGAACCAGTCCAGCAGCCGCTGACGAGCGCCAGCAGGAGGGCAGTGGGGCCGCCGTGAGAGCCCGAAAGCGCAGCAAGTCGGAAGACGAGCCTTCCCGGTCCCGCGACAGCTTTGGCGAACCGGCAGGAGCCCGGGGACCAGCGGGCCAGGCACGTCCGCAGCCTGCAGCGCCACCTGCTGGGCGCTCCGCGCAGTACTGTGCACCAGTAAGCCGCCCCTGGGCTCCTTTCCACTATGCCCTCCATTGTTCATCAGAGTTGGTTAATTCATTGTTTTTTTTTTTAATTAAAATATTTCATTATTTATGCTATTACAGTTGTGCCAATGTATCCCTTTTTGCCCCCGTCCACCCAGCCCGCCCCCCGCAGCCACAGTCAACTCCCACACTGTTGTCCCTGTCATTGGGTCATTCACAGAAGGTGTTTTGACTCATCCCTTCACCTTTTCTCAATTAGTCCCCACCTCCCCGCACCTCTCGTACAGCTGTCAGTCTGTTCCACGTTTCTGTGTCTCTGGTGCTGTTTTTCTCATTACTCTATTCTGTTCATTAGATTCCATTTATAAGTGAGATCAGATGGAATTTGTCTTTCACTGACCGGTTTATTTCACTTAACATTGTGGTCTCCAGTTCCCTCCACGCTGTTGTGAAAGGTAAGACTTCCTTCTTCCTCTCTGCTGCGTAGCATTCCACTGTGTAAATGTACCACAGTTTTTGAATCCACTCACGTACTGGTGGGCACTTAGGCTGGTTCCAAATCTTGGCGATTGTAAAGAACTCTGCTATGGACATAGGAGTGCATAAGTTCGTTTGAATTGATGTTTCAGGAATTTTAGGATATATTTCTAGCAGTAGACTCCTAGGTCAAAGGGCAGTTCCATTTTTAATTTTTTGAGGAAATTCTATACTGTTTTCCACAGTGGCTGTGCCAGCCTACATTCCCACCAACAGTGCACTAGGGTTCCCTTTTCTCCACATCCTTGCCAGCACTTGTTTGTTGATGTATTAATGATCGCTATTCTGGCAGGTGTGAGATGATATCTCATTGTGGTTTTTATTTGCATCTCTCTGATTATTAGTGACATTGAGCATTTTTTTTTTCATATGCCTATTGGTCATCTAATGTCCTTTTGGAGAAGTGTCTATTGAGGTCCTTTGCCCATGTTTTGATTGGATAGTTTGTCTTAATGGTGTTGAGTTGTGTAAGTTCTTTATATATTTTGGAGATTAAACCCTTGTCTGATGTATTGTTGGCAAATATGTATTCCCATACAGTCAGTTCCCTTTCTATTTTGATGATGGTTTCTTTAGCTGTGTAGAAACTTTTTAACTTGTTGTAGTCCCATTTGTTTATTTTGTCCTAGGAGATATATTATTGCTACGTGAAATATTTGAAATTTTACTGCCTATGTTTTCCTTTAGGATTTTTATGATGTCAGTACTTATATTTAAGTCTGTTATCCATTTTCAGTTTATTCTGGTGCATGGTGTAAGTTGATGATCTGGTTTCACTTTTTTTTTTTGTGTGTGTGTGTGTGTGTGAACCAGTTTTCCCAACACCATTTATTGAAGAGGCTGTCTTTACTCCAATGTAGACTCTTGCCTTCTCTGTCAAATATTAATTGACCATAAAGATGTGGATTTATTTCTGGGCTCTCTATTCTGTTTCCTATGTGTCTGTTCTCATCCCAGTATCAGACTATTTTGATTACAGTGGACTTATAGTATAGTTTGATACCAAGTACTGTGATCCTTCTTTTGTTCTTCTTTCTCAGGATTGCTGAGGGTATTTGGGGTCATTTTGCTTGTTTGCATCATATAAAATTTTGGAATGTTTGGGTTAGATCTGTGAAATATGCCATTTGTATTTTAATAAGATTGCATTGAATCTATAGATTGCTTTGGGTAGTACGGACATTTTAATGATGTTAATTCTACCAATCCATGAACATGGTATGTGCTTCCATTTATTTGTATCTTCCCCAGTTTCTTTCTCCAGTGTCTTATAGTTTTCTGAGCACAAGTCTTTTACCTCCTTGGTTAAATTTAGTCCTAGATACTTTATATTTTTTTGTTGCAATAGTAAATGGAGTTTTTCTTAGTTTCTCTTTCTGATAGTTCATTATTGATGTATAAAATGCTATCAATTTTTAAATATTGACTTAGTATTCCACTACTTTACTGAATTCATTAAGTCAAAAATTTTTTTTGGGTGGAGCCTATGGGGTTTTCTGTGTACAGTATCATGTTGTCTGTGAATAATGACTGTTTTACTTTCTCCTTTCCAATTTGAATATCTTGTATTTTTTCTTCTGGTCTGAGTGCTATGGCTAGGACTTCAAGTACTATGTTGAATAAGAGTGGTGAAAGCAGACAACCCTGTCTTGTTCCTGAACTTAAGGGAAACACTTTTAGTTTTTTCCCATTGAGTATGATGTTGGCTGTAGGTTTTTCACATATAGCATTTATTATGTGCAGGTATGCTCCTTCTATTCCCACTTTGCTGAATGTTTTTATTATGTAAATGGGTGCCAGATTTTATCAAATGCTTTTTCTGCATCTGTTGATATGCTCATGTGATTTTTGTGTTTCATTTTAAATATGTGATATATCACGTTTATTGATTTACAAATATTGTACTAACTGTGCATCCCCAACATAGATCCCACTCAATCATGGT
The DNA here is from genome assembly GCA_004027475.1 of Anoura caudifer. Taxonomy (NCBI): domain Eukaryota; kingdom Metazoa; phylum Chordata; class Mammalia; order Chiroptera; family Phyllostomidae; genus Anoura; species Anoura caudifer. The sequence goes on from PVKU01014304.1 coordinate 15,155, forward strand.
GTATGATCTTTTTAATGTGTTGTTAGATCCAGTTTGCTAATATTTTGTTGAGAGTTTTAGCATCTATGTTCATCAAGGATATTGGCCTGTAATTTTCTTTCTTTGTTGTGTCTTTTCCTGGCTTTGTAATTAGGATAATATTGGCCTCATAAAAAGAGTTTGGAACTCTTCCATCTTCTTAATTTTTTTTTGGCATAGGTTGCGAAGGATAGGTGTTAGTTCTTCTTTGAATGATTGGTAGAATTTCCCTGTGAAGTCATCTGGTCCAGGACTTTTGTTTGCTGGGACTTTTCTGATCTACTGCTTTGATTCTACTAGTTGTTATCAGTATTCAGGTTTTCTTCTTTCTGATTCAGTTTTGGAAGATGGTATGTTTCTAGAAATTTGTCCATTTTCCCACATTTCCACTTCCTCAGCATATAGTTGTTTGTAGTATTTTCTTACAGACCTTTGTATTTCTATGGTATCAGTTGTTACTTCTCTTTCATTTCTGATTTTATTTATTTGGGTCCTCTCTCTTTTTTACTTGGTGAATGTGGATAAAGGCTCATCAATTTTGTTTATTTTTTCAAAGAATCAGCTCCTGGATTTATTGATCTTTTGAATTGTTTTTTAGTCTTTATGTCATTTATTTCTGCTCTGCTCTTTATTATTTCTTTCCTTTTACTCACTCTGGTCTTTGTTTGTTGTTGTTTTTCTAGTTCTTTTAATTTTAGAGAGAACTAGAAAATAAGTTTGTGTGATGCAAGATGGGAGAAAAGAAATAAGAAAAGAAAAAAAATCAAAACAAGTCAAAAAAAGAAGCAAGATGGGACAAGCAGGATTCCATAGGATGGGGTAATTGCTTTTTGCCTGGGAGGGTCTTGCTCTTCTCAAGAAAGATGGTGCTGTGGTGTCAGGGTATATACTCCAGCACAAAGATCCCCACAGCCACTCTCCCACATTTCCCTCCAATGACTCCCATTCCAGACTCTCCTTGTGTGACTGCAGTCCATGCCATTGTCCCTTCATTGAAGCCCAAGGTGAGTGGCTACAAACACAAAATCTGTGTTTTGGCCCCTTTAAGAAAAAAAAATAATAGTGGCTTTATCTCCAGTGGGTTCTTTCTCTCCCCGGAAGACAAAAATCCCATGCCTTTCACTACTGCTGGATGCTGTGTGGGTGGCTGATCACAGCACTGATGCTACTCCATGCTCAGGAGCCCAGTCGGGGGGCCAGGCTTCTCTCCTCTCAGGAGGAAGCTCCCACAGCGTGCTATAACCTCAGCCTGATGCTCATGAGAACTGAGCCACCTCCTTTCATGTCTCCACCCTTCCTACCAGTCTCTAGTTGGTTTCTGGCTGTCCTTGGTTAAAAAATCTCTTTTCCAGGTAGTCTTTGATTATTTATTTCAGGTGGCTGTTCCCTTCTTTAGTTTATTTCCAGTTTGGTTCTGGGAGGAGATGTGAGAACAATCCTCCTACTCTGCTACAGTGGCAGAACCTTCTGTGTGGCATGGGCCCAGCTCCCACTCAAAGATGCACGGGACCCACACCCACAGATAGGTTCTCTCCTGGGTAATCAGATTTGCAATATACTTAGGCTGCTTTGAGATTTGCTTTTTGCTGAAAACTCCCTCACCCTGCAAGTGCTAAACCTTGCAGGGACCAGTGTAACCGGCTCAACCACTTTTGCCTTTTCATTTGCTGATATCCTTCTTCTGTGATGTGATGAGAGGCATCGGCTCCTTTGTTGTAACCTGTGAATAGTGAGTGAGGACCATCTTGTAATGTGAGCAGAAATAAAATAAAGGCCTGTCATGGCAGAGGCCACGGTTTTTGCTCCCCTTGAGAGAAAAGCCATGCTGTTGTCCTTTCTCCTCCACCGGACTCGGTAGTCTGTGTGTATGTTTTATTTCATCCATAATGACGCGGACACTGCTGGCCAGTGTCCACATCAGCTGGCGCCCAGGAACAGGGACTCAGAGGCCACAAGCCATGGTCATTATGGACAACACACCAACTTGGTGGAAGTACGTGAACATCAACCCAGGCATAAGGGCCAATGACCCCGAGTGCGTTTTGGGAATGTGGTGGGGTGTGTCGGATTCAGAGGAATGGGGTTTTCTTCCTAGGTCACTCCCTCTTGTGACCGCTTTACAACTGTACCTTCTTTAGTAAGCAGAGGCTTAGCTACTTCTCCCATGCTTTTGCCAGGAGGCGACCTCAGCCAAGGTCTGGGCTTGGGAGAAAGAGCAAAGATTTTCCCTTTAATCAGCTTGAAAAACATCAAGTAGTTATAGGACAGTTTACAGGCATCTCAGCAAATTCTTTTAAGCTGCCTCTTGCAGCCCATTTAGTTTTGCCTTTCCCTCCGTCTGCCTGCGCAAGGATTTACAGGTGCACGTGGAAAGAAAGCAAAATTGAGACTGGTTTTGTAATCGCTGTGCTTGTGGCAGGAGGGATTTCAGAAAAATGTTCTTTTATTTGTTAAAAAAAATTTCTTTGAAGGTTTTTGGTGTTTCCTCAACCACGAGGAAAGAGCAATGTTTTAGGTTCAGCAGCATCTTGGGGCTGCTGATTGCCTCCCAGATACGGGACCTTTACGTTTTGGAAGTGTGGAAGGGAAGGGACCTATGCACACTAGCTAGGTCTTTCTCTCACGGTTTGCACCAGCCGCAGTTAGCTTCACAACGCACGGCGGCCTAGGGCGGCGTGGGGTTCTGCACCCCTCATTGGGGCTGGCTTGCGCCGCATCACCGGGACGTGTGCCCCCGGCGGTGACCCATGGGATGCCACGGCATCACCAGCCGCTGCGGGGGTCTCTTTGCCGGTGGAGCAGCTGCACGGAGAAGAGATTGGTTTTCTTTGCCTCTTCTTCTCCCTGGTCCGGTGTATGCTGGGGGAGACCTTCCCCACGCCTAGGCACACCGGTGCACTTGCGACCATTTTTTTAATTAATAAAAAAAAGTAAATGTATTTGCCAGTAGAGAAAAAACTGTTTCTGAGAGTTGTAAATGTGTTCATAAATTTGTCAATCTAAAGCATGCTATAAGTGGGATAGGGGGTGCCACGTGTTAAAAAATATTAAGAATCCTCTTTGTTTATGCCAGAGCTGTGACCTTTATTGTAAAAATGAAATATAGGTATATTGTCCTCCGTGTAGAACTAGCCCTTCTCCACGAAGACAAAGTACCATGTTTTAACTCAGTATCTGTAAACACTGATTGTTTCCTTGGGTAAGAACTGGCTATTCTCTCGAAGGGAACAGTTAATCAATCGAGTCACAAAAGACCCTTGTCTCGCAACCATTTTTTTTGTCTAAAACATATTTTTTCAGAGCACCTCCCCCCTAATCTTTCCCACTTTCCTTGAAAACTGTGGACGCATTGCGGCCTGCAGGAACTGCAGGGAGCCGGTCTTTCCAAGCTAAGCAAATTATTACAGAATGTTCTGATTGCCAAGCTCATTGACTTGAGGCATTTAGTCATTTAGGATGGTCTTAGCAAGTTAAAACTGATAATGGCCCTGGATACCGTGCCCGTTCTACTCAGGTTTTTCTTCAGCATTGGAATATACAACATAAAGCAGGAATATCTTATAATCCAACCAGTCATAAAATTGTAGAATGGGCTCGTCATATTTTTAAAAATCTTCTTAAACAGAAAAAGAGGGAGTCATGTGTCCTTCCCCCTGAAAATTTGATTGTGTTAGCCATGTTTACCTATAATTTTCTAAATTGTGATGAATCACTTTGTACTCCAAATGAGAAACATTTTCAGAAGAAGGAGCCAAAGTCATCTTATCCTCAGGTTTTATATAGAGATTTGCTAGGAGATGGCTCTTGGCAGGGCCCTGTAGATCTCTTAACTTGGGGAAGAGGGTGTGTGTGTTTGTTACCATCCCTACAGGTCCTGCCTGGCTGCCAGCCAAAAGAGTAAAGCCTTATCGTGAGCAGGACAGACGCCAAGCTCTGTTACCTGGAGCTGAGAACCAATCGACTGACAGATCAGATGGCCCAGCTGACCCTGAACACCAGAAAGAATATGGACACTTACACCGTCACTCAGGGGCCTGTGTCTGCCAACGGAGGAGGTTGGGGCCTGCCCCAGTGACAGGGGCTGAAGCTCAGGCACCTCCTGCAGAGGGAAACAGCCCCTCGGTGCCCCATAAAGTCCAATGGTTGAACCTTTAAAACTGTTTCTATGGACTGAACTTAGAAGTTTGGGTCCTAGCAGCCCTTGGATTCCCCTTTGTCTTAATCCTTATTTGTGCTTTATGATATATATAAAGGTTGTTCTCCTAAAATTGCATTCGGGAACAGCAAATAGGTTTCACAGGTTTAACAGCTACAATAGCATTTACAAATGAAAAAGTGGGAAGATTCAATGTTGGGAACGGCCCTGCCTGGTTTCACAGGCTGTAGCACCCCATGGCTAAGGCTGAGTAGGAGCCCAAGGGACCCGCTTCTGGGATTTCTAACATAAAAATTGAAGATGATGGATTGTGTTACTCAGTCTGCTGCTTCACTAGTGAGCAAAAATGATTTCCTGTCCCATCAACTGAAACACTCATTGCCTAGTGAGGGGTCTCCAGATGCAACACCCACTCTTTACAGAATTGCACGTCTCTTAACTACTTGGTTGGGGTTGTTGTCTCTCCTTACACCTTTTATAGAAACAAAAATTCCTCTTAACTTGAGCCTCTGAGCCTCCCCCAACATTGCTTTCTGTTCACTGATGTCTGCAACCTCTCCAAACTTGTCTCCAAAGAGTGGCTGAGACTCCCTCCCGGTTGCATGGTTCTGGCCTGAACTGCACGCTGCTTCTGTGAAACCAGATGGACGTTACTTATTTCAGTTCTCCTCACCTTTGCACTGGCCCTATGTGCCGTCATTTTCCAGATCTGTCTCATGTTACTTCCTTTTTCTTTTCCTTCTTTTTTTTTTTTTTTGGCAGGGGTCAGGTGATACAGTAGGAAGTTTGTGGAGTATCATGGATGCTTGCCTTCCTGAGGGATCCCAGCTGGTCACTTAGCTGCAGGACCTCAGCTGGAACTCCATCACGAAATCAGAGGTGTCAGATGCATTTCACATAACATAGAGTTCAAACAAGCCGTGTCGTTGTTGTTATTACTGTCATGCTGTCATCTGTGAGGTGGAGGTAACAGACTCAACCAATGTGATACACCACATGTACAAAATGAAGGCTGAAAAGCAGACTGCATGATATCTTCAAGTACTTGAAAAATATGATTTGTGGTTGCATGTTCTAAATGTAATTTGGCCAAGGGTACTGATTTGGGCTTCCGGTCATCTATAATTCAGGGCTTGCCTGCTACACAGTTAGTGCTTATTTAAAACTTCAGGAACAAAATTATAAATGCACTTTTAAAAAGTGGCTGCTTCCCCAGGACACCTATAGGAATCACTAACACCAGTGTTCAGTACCACCGCTGCTGAGTGGTTTCCACATTTACATCATCTAACCCTTCCCACAGCCCTGTGCGAAGGTGCTCACCTGACACTCACTTGACAGGAAGCGGAAAGCCAGAAAGTCTCTGGACCAGGGTCACATAAACAGCTCTTGCAAGTTACCTGGCCAAGGTATCTGTGAAGAATCTGAAGTTGCAAGTCACAGGGGCTGACTTTAGCTAAACTGAGAAAGAGAGATAGATAGATAGAGAGAGAGAGAGAGAGAGAGAGAGAGAGAGAGAGAGAGAGAGAGAGAGAGAAAGAAAGAATACTTATATTGTCATAAATGAATGAATAAATGGAGACTTGTTGGGAAGAACCTGGGCTGACTTGAAGAACTGAGGACAGTATTTCCAGTCCCAGGGGTCTCTAACACATATTTAAATACTCTCATGAGAAGATTTCTGTTCTCCTGCTGCCTCTGGGTTGTGTTTCCTGGCTTTACTTCCCAGGAAGGACATTCTCACTGAATCAGTGATACAGGCAGCCTTCTCCTGGGTGTACCGTGACTGGGAAGAGGTGAGCTGGGCAGTTGATGCCAGGGTCCCCTGTGTTTCAGACACTGTGCCTATAATGGTCCTGAGGTGAGAATGTATATTTTATCTACTCTGTAGCTACTCTACTCTAGATTTTCTCTTTCTAAGCAAAATTAGAAGTCTTTTAACCATAAAAAGGGTGATAAATTTGAAGCATAAGGGGCTAGCATTGGGGAGCCATTCACAGGAGAGGCAGGTGCATCCATGGCCTCTGTTCTGCACTGGGAAAGGAGTGATGCTGAGCCAAGGCCCAGAGCCTGCAGCCTCTCCTCCAAGCCTGGGGCACAGTGAACGTGGGAGAACCCTAAAGAAGGGCCCCACAGCAGTGACTCCTGTCTGCCTGAAATCCCACCATGAATACTACCTGATTTACTCAGAATAAGGCCTGATCTCTTGTGAATAAATACAGATGTACCTGAAGGGAGTGGTCGTCTGTTTACCCTCCTGATTAGGAGACCAGCTGCCCTCTCCCAGCCACAGTGAGTTGGCTGATGAAGCAGAGGACCAGCAGGTGTCTGCATACTGCGTGGCTGCCATGGCCTGGGGTCTGAGGCAGATGAAGCAAGTCCTACCAAAGCAGGACTTCATGAAGCTAACTCATCTTGTTACCACAGATAGTCAGAGCATGGGCTGAATGGAGGCCCACTGGCCTTTTTGAAAGGGTGGGTTGCCCTGGGAGCTGTGCAGAAGTTGTGGGTGCGCCTGGGATCCAGGGGTGCCTCATGGGCTCTAACTGGCTCCCTCTGAACGTGCCAGTGCAGTGACCAGTGTGGGGAGGTGGGCTGAGGTCTGTGGCATATCCAGGCTTTCTGGTGGTGAGTCCTGCAGCCCCCCTCCCCTACTGATCCTGATACAGAGACAGTCAGGGAGTCCCAGTAGTCTCCCACATTGGCTAAGATGGCACAGGGGAATGTTCTCACACTGAGCGTGTCAAAGGAGAGAATGATGAATGGACAGAGCCTGGAACACGCCAAAAGCTACCAAGATAATTGGAAAGAGAAAATGGAAGCCCTCCTATCCCTATCCTTACATAAGAACCATGGGCTTGAGCAGGAAGAGGAGATGGTCTTTGGGATGGGAGGCCACTGTTCTCTCAGGTCGCAGCACTTGAGTAAACCAGTTTCCTTTGGCACCAGCGTCCGTCTCACGAGTTGGGTTTTCATTGTCGCAGGCAGCCAAACCGGTGTTTTCAGCTGTATTCAGGCTGTGTTGCTTTTCCAGGCTCTGAGGATGAAGCTGCTTCCAGGTTCATTCAGATTGTGGTCAGTATTCAGTTCATGTAATTGTAGGACTGGGGTCCCTGTTGCCTTGCTGGTTGTCAGCCCAGGGGTGTTCTCCGTTTCTAGACAATAACTATATTCCTTAGCTCTTGCCCTGCTTCCTACATTTTCAAAGGCAGCAATGATGGGTTTAGTCATTCTTCATATCTCTCTGTCCTTTCCTTCTGCCCCACCTCTTGTCTTCTGCCATATCTGTCTGACTGACTTTTATTTCTTCTTCTTGTCCCCCTCTGCCTCCCTCCCCTCCTCCTTCTTCTTTTTCTAAATTGCAACTTTATTTAGATATAATTCACATACTGTACATTTCACCAATTTAGCATGAGACTTGTTAATCCTGGTACTTTCTTCTTTTTACATTTGCATTTTTTTAAATTTTATTGCATTTTTGCATTACCATTTGCCCCGACCTGTGCAATCATGACACTGTCTTCCATGTTCATGAGTCCTCCTTCTTCATTTTTTGCTGGATCCCCCATCCCCTCACCTCCCAACACCCTTAGCTGTCATCCTGTTCTCTGCGAGTCTGTCTCTATTTTGCTTACAAACAGGAATAAACTTGAAATGGATTAAAGACTTAAATATTAGACCATAAGTCATAAAAATCCTAGAAGAAAAGTACATTACTTAAAATAGCCAATATTTGGAAGCAAGCCAAGTGTCCATCAGTAAATGAGAGGTTAAAAATGCTGTGGTACATTTATGCAATGGAATACTACTTGGCTACAGAAAAGGAGGAAATATTACCCTTTGCAACAGCATAGATGGACCTGGAAAGTGTGGCAGACCCTTCTGCATGGTGTGGACCCAGCTCCCACTTGGAGATGCACAGGACCCACGCCCACAGATAGGTTCTTTCATGGGAAATCAGATTTGCAATATACTTAGGCTGTTTTGAGAGTGTGTGGTTTGCTGAAACCCCCTCACCCTGCAAGTACCTTGCAGGCCCAGTGTAACTGCCTGCTTATTCATTTGCTAATATCCTTCTTCTGTGATGTAATGAGGGGCATTGGCTCCTTTGTTGTAACCGGGATAGTGAAGAGAACCATCTTGGAATGTAAGGAGAGATGAAAGACAAATACCATGTGATCTCACCTTTAACAGGAACCTAATTAACAGAACAAACAGACAAGCATAATATAACCAAAGACACTGAAATTGAGAACAAGAGAGGAGAGGGATAGGAATATCCAGGGAAAAGGGGAAGGGTTTAGAGCAACAAGTATGAAACACACGTGGACAAAAGCTAGGGGGCGTGGAAATGGGAGGGAGCTGGGGAGGGCTGGGGCGGTGGGCTGGGATGGGAGTAGAAGACAGAAAACTGTATAAGAACAATTAAAATAAAAATTTTTTTAAAAGAATAAAGGCCTGTGATGATGGAGGCCCCGGCTTTGGCTCCTCTTGAGAGAAAAGCCTGTCAGTTATCCTTATTCCTCCACCAGACTCAGCAGTCTGTGTGCATGTTTTAATTCATCCATAATGACATGGACACTGCTGGCCGGTGTCCGCATCAGGAAAGCATTATCCTAAGGGAAGTAAGTCAGTCAGAGAAGGGCAAGGACCATATGATTTCACTCATGTGAAATCAAATGATCAAAATGAACTAACTTGCAAAATACAGACAGACTCAGAGAGCAGGCTGACCACTGTTGGGGCACAGGGGTTTGGTGGAGGGTGGAGGGATTGAGCAAAAAAGAAAAAAAGAGGAAGAACTGATCGACAGGGACAACAGTGCGGTGATTGCTGGGGAAGGGAGTTGTTGGGGGGAGGTAGAAGAGGGTGAGGGAAGGAGGCTTGACTTGGTGGGTGAACACACAATACACTGTGCAGATGTTGTCCTGTAGAATTGTGTACCTGAAGCCTGTGGGATTTTGTTAACCAGCGTCACCTCAATAAGTTCAGTAAAAGTGAACATTTTTTAAAAAAGGAAATAAGGAAAACAACAACGTATGTTGACAAGAACCAGTAGAAAACTTCACCAGATGGCTGGATCTGAGAGCAGGCCAGCTGGGTCCCATCAGGGAGACGCTTAGAAGATACTGAGAGGTGTTTTCCGCAGGCTGCAGCGTGATTTTGATTGGTCTTAAGGTGTGCTCAGCAGAGGGAGAGCAGTGTGGGCTTTCAGGCTGCTTGTGAGATAGTCAAAGTTCAAATAAAGGGTGGTTTGGTATTACAGTGACGTTATATCAGGGTGATACAGGCAGAGGACAAGTCAGAAAACTGATAGAAGGGAGGGCCAACAGCAGGGATCTGCAAGTAGAAGATGTTGAGAGTCAAAAGAACAACTTGATTTAAAAGGAAGAAAAATCAGAAAAAGAAAAAAGACTGGAAGAGAAGAGAGTTGAATTTTAGTCCCCTTTTCTTCCAGAGTATGATGTTGGACAAGTCTCTTATGTGAGTTTCAAGCTGCTTTTCCTAGTGTCAACACAGATGATGATCCACATGTTGTGTCCCTGCCTGCCTGTCTCTGTGTCCCACAGATTCTCACAGTATAGGTTCACATAGGCTCAGCCCACCTCCTGCTGCCCTGCCCCCACCCCACCATCACTCTTCCAGGGAGGTCTGTCTCTGGTCCCTCCTGAGCTGCTCAGGGCCATGGGAATGAGGCATCTGATTGCTTCTGGGGAAGGGCTAGCCTGCCTTTGACTTGGCGAGTTTGCCGAACTGTTTGCGGGAAGGGGAGCTCATCTGTGACAATTCCCAGTGTGCAGTACGAGGAGGCGATTACTCCTGATGTGGTTTTCCTTGTGTTGGTGTCCTCTGAGCTCCTGCCACTGGCCTCCACTTGAAATTCAAGCTCAAGGAGAAATCTAGAGAAAAAGATGTGTCTGGATTTGAGAAACTTAACTTTTCTGGAGACTCCCAATTCAAAAGAAATAAATGTTTGGTGGCCTGATGGAACATGCATTTCAGGCTGTGCAAAGTTATAGGATTTGGAAGAGGGGGATATCATGGACACCTTTGTGTAACAGCTGGCTCTTTTCCTGATGCATTTGTGTCCTTTATTTCCATGGGCTCAGGTTGAGATGTAAAAAAGGGAGGGGCTGAGACACTGGTTGACTCTGTCCTTCCAGGTCTCCCTCCAGGTTCCAGTGTGTCTGACCCCATAGTTTGTTACCACAGGGGCGGCTTGCTTGTACCTATGCTGAGATAGAGAAAAACAACACCCTTCTCCCAAACATGTGCATGCAGATGCATCTACATGTGCATGCAGATG
>PVKU01014305.1:0-23792 GCA_004027475.1 Anoura caudifer
TCTGCCTATGCCTCCATCTTGGCTGGAAGCCCACAATTCCATTTATAATAGTACCTAAAACAATGAACTCTTCAGACTAAATTTAACCAAGGAATTAAAAGATATGTAAGAAACTGATGAAAGAAACCGAAGAAGACACAAATACATGGAAAGCTATCCCATGCTAGTGGAGCAGAAGAATTAATATTGTTAAAATGTCCCTACTACTCAAAGCCATCTCTAGATTCAATGTAATCCCTATAAAAAAGTCCAATGTCATTTTTTACAGAAATAGAGTGAACAATTCTAAAACTTATATGCAACCACAAAAAACCCTGAATAGCCAAAGTAGTTTTGAAAAACAATGCAGCTGGAGACATTGCACTTCCTGATTTCAAACTACATACAACTCAAGAGCCTAAACCCAAGTAACCCAATTTATAAATGGGCAAAACATCTGAAGAGACTTTTTTTTTCAAAGAACACATACTAATGGCCAACAAGTACATAAAAAGATGCTCAACCTTGTTAATCATCAGGGAAATGCAAGTGAAAACCACAATGAGATGTCTCATAAAAGTACCAAATGGACAAGAGATAACAAATGGTGTCGAGGATGTGGAGAAAAGGGAACCATTGGGCACTGTTGTTGGAATGTAAATACTTTACTTTTCGGACAAGATGCACCTAGGTTTTAAAGGAGGAAAATAGGAAAAAAACTTTTGAAAGAAAAAGTGTGGTAAAATATTTAATAACATAATAACTCACCAATGTAAATGTAAACAGAACTCAACAGCAGGATTAACAACCATTATTCCTTCCAAATTTGTGGGGAGGGGGGAATGTGCACCTTATAGTCTGAAAAATATAGTAGGTACAGCTACTATGAAGGACAGTATGGAGGATCCTCAAAAAAATTAAAATAGCACTACCACATGATCCAGCAATCTAATCTATGGGTATATATCCAAAGGAAATAATCAAGACTACAAAGAGATATCTGCACTCCCATGTTCACTGCAGAATTATTCACAATAGCCAAGATATGGAAACCACCTAACTGTCCATCAATAGATAGATTAAAAAAATGTGGTACACATATATAATGAAGTAGTATTCAGTCACAAAAAAGAAAGAAATCCAGCCATTTGTGACAACATAGATGGATTTTGAAAGTTATGCTAATCAGTAGAAGTCAGACAAAGACAAATATCATGTAATCTCACTTATATGTGGAATCTCAAAAGCTGAACTTATTTGCTAGGGGCTGGGGATGGGGGAGGGAAATGAGATGGTGGTCAAAGGGTAAAAACTCCCAGTCACAAGGAGAGTATGTTCCAGGGATCTAAAATACAGCATAGCGACTATAGTTAAAAATACTGTATTATATATTTGAAAATTGCTATGAGAGTGTATTTAAATGTCCTCACCATAATTACAACACTAAAATGGCAAGTACATGAGAGCTAACCTTATTGTGGTAAGCACTTCATCATACACCTGTATACATGTATCAAATCATCACATTATATATCTTAAAAAAATACAATGTTTCATGTGATTGTATCTCAATAAAGCTGGAAAAAAAAAGGACACCAAAAAATCTTAAGAGACCAGATCAGTGAGCCAAAGTATTAACAATTGTACGTAGAAAAATAAAATTATAATTCTCCACAAATGTTCTCACTGAAGAAACAGGAAATTTATATGCCCAAAACATCTTACTAAATCTCACCAAAGCAAGTACATACTGATAATTGAATGATTTGAGCTTTAGGCTAAATGTTGTTCTTTGGCTGATATTTATTTCACAGCTAACAAAAACCATTGAGAAGACAAAATTTGGCATATGACTCTCACATACAAAACCATTAACAAGCCTATATCAGGGCTCAATCAAACTGAGCAAATACTTCTAGAAATTACCCTTGTGTGTTTTATTCAGTTATTAAGAGAATTCAAAGCCTCAATTCTGCCACATCTATCCAGCCCAGATGCTCAAAGTACTTGATTTTACTCTAGGGCATAATTCCATATTCAAGACTAGACCTAGAACAGATGGCCACTCCACCTCTTCTATAATCTTGTTGTGCCCTATGAATAAATGAAAAGACTAAAGGGAACACAGATTCTACAACAGGGCCAGAATAAACATTATTACTATTAATACTACTGATAATATTTATTAAGTACTTTTGTATACATGGTACCCTAATAGCTCCGCACAGAATGAGTCCTGGTGATCTAACGTTCCATGTAGGAATTATGTACATTCTTCATGCTCATTAAAGAGTTTTCAGTCTGGGAAGTGTCCAGTACTATTCTTGAAGCAGATATAAAATCAATTCTTCAGGACTGTAGTGAGACTTATTATGTGTCAGTGCTTTGAGAATAATGAATGACATTCTCTCTGCTCTCATGTTGGCTATAATCTATTGTACTTGAAATAAAAAGAAAAATATGAGCTCACAGTTACATGTTAATTTATGCAGTACGTACAATAAATGTTCAGGAGACAAATGAGAGCCAGAGTTACTACTACTACTACTACTACTACTAGCTGACACTTAGATAGCTCTTGTGATATAGGAGGCAATGCTTTGTTTATCTGTGTTAACTTATGTAAATGCTCATCTCAGGTATATTCCATTATTGCACTCGTTCTATAAATGGGGAGACTGAGGTGCAGAGGATGAAGTCACTTACTTGCCTGCAACAATATAGCTAGTAACTGGAGGAGTAGGGCTTTTACCTCTTCACCACAAAATTAAAGAAGTGATTCATGAACGAGGAAGGCACTAACCTTAATATGAAGGATTCAGAGCAAAGAGGGAAAGGTATGTCAATAGTGAAGCAGAACTTGAGTAAAGGCAGCAATGAGCATAATATAGGTGAAAGTCAGAGAGCTGTGTAAAAGATTAGTTTTAAGCAGAATAGGGTTAAATTATGAAAGGCCTTAAATTTTAAAAAACGTTTAAGCTTGAATGTAACACAGTGGGGTTTAGAAAGTCATTGGCGGTATGTTGCCCAAGATGGTGGCTCCTAAGCATGTCCACTAGTCCTAGGGCCACAGGTGCAAGGAAGAGAAGAATAATATCATCTCATCCTGAGAACCAAATATCCAGCCATTGCCAAAGTTTCAGTTTTGGCATTAATTTGCTGGTGGCTCTTTATTAGAAAAATTGATTAAGTACCAGAAGTGGTGCCAGTATCAAATGCACATGGGCCCTAAAACACAGTTGGGAAAAACAAATGTCAAACTACCACTTGAGGTCCTAAGTGGTAAGGGGTGTTGTTAAATACAAAACTGATATTTTGTTATAAAGATTAAATTCATAAAAGAATTTAAGGCAGTGTTTGAAAACTGTATTCTGCATAATAATCTCCTAGTTAATTTGTTAAATGCAGATTATTGGGCCCCGCCAGTTGAGATTTTGAGTCAATAAATTTGGGGTCCAGTATTATGCATTCTATTTAAAGGCAATAAAATCACATTGTGGTTACAACCACAATGAGATACCACCTCACACCAGTCAGAATGGCCAACATAAACAAATCAACAAACAAGTATTGGAGAGGATGTGGAGAAAAGAGAACCCTAGTGCACTGTTGGTGGGAATGCAGACTGGTGCAGCCACTGTGGAAAACAGTGTGGAATTTCATCAGAAAACTAAAAATGGAACTGCCTTTTGCCCCAGCAATTCTGCTGCTGGAACCATACCCTAAGAGTCCTGAAACACCAGTCCAAAAGAACCTATACACCACAGTGTTCATAGCAGCACAATTTACAATAGCTGGAAGGAATCTAAGTGCCCATCAGTAAATGAACAGATCAAAAAAACTATGGGACATTTACACAACAGAATTCTACGCAGCAGAGAGAAAGAAGGAGCTTATACCCTTTGTTGCAAGAGACAGCATGGATGGAACTGGAGAGCATTATGCTAAGCAAAATAAGTCAGGCAGTGAGGGACAAATACCATACGATCTCACCTTTAATTGGAACATAATCAACAAAAGAAAAAAGCAAACAAAATATAAGCAGAGTCATTGAAATTAAGAACTATCTAACAATAGCCAGAGGGGAGTGGGGAGGGGACAGTGGGAAGAAGGGTTTTCAGGAACTCGTATAAAGGACACATGGACAAAACCAAGGGGGAGGGTGGAAGCAAGGGAGGGAAGTGGGTTTGGGGGAGGGAGGGGGGTGCGGAGAAAATACAGACAACTGTAATTAAACAATAATAAAATAATTTAAATTAAAAAAATAAAGGCAATAAAATTGGATGATTGTAATGAAGGTAATCTAAATACCAAACTGAAATGAAGTGGAAAACTTCCTAAAGAGTTATAAAACTAGTTTCTCCATATCTGTTATCTTTAACACATTTCTCAAATTAAAAAGCCATGGAACTATGGCAATCTTGAATTTATCTATTAAGACATCTACACATTCTATATTATTGTTTCTGAAAAATATAAAGGACCAATATGCTACTCTTGAACAACTAGAGATTAGACACATACTTTAGCATTAAACATCATTCATATTTGTGGACATAAATAAATGATTTGATTTAAAAAAAACTTGCTAAACTATTTTATGAGAATAGGTACACCCATTAATTACATTATCATAAAGGTCATAAAACTTTTAGCTGTAAAGTTCACTTTTTCTATTTTAAAAACTTCTGGTTATTCTTCTTTTTAACAAGGATACATTAACAGAATATTTTAGGAAAAACAATTAGCATTTAAAATCATAATTATATATTTGATATTTTATATCTTGGCTAAAAATGCAACAAACAAAACCCTAAGTTGAATATGAAACAAGAAAGCAAAAGTTTATGAAGCTAAAAGTCATAATAAAAATAGTTTTAAATCATGAATAAAATACTGAAAATATTCAATGAGTACTTATAAGATAAAGAGATAATTCAATAAGCATTTGGAAGAAATGACATTTTAAATCTGGAAAAGGAAAGTTACATTTAATTAAATTAATGCTCTGCAGTCATTTAGGGTCTTCGCAGTTAAGCGTTACTGGTTTGACTTTAGACCAGTTAAAACCTTTATTCAGAGATAAAAGAGATTAATTCATTTATTATGTAGATATTTTTAAAATTAAAAACTCCCAAAGTGTCTATGATTTTCAAGGAAACAAAAGTAAGGGAATTGTTCTAAATGGGGCACTATTAACACTGGCATAAAATTCTGTAACCTCCTAATTTAAAGGAATGAAGAATGTGGCATTATACGTAAGATCCAGGTATTTGCTATCTTATATCCAGTATCTAAGTCCAGGAACATTATATCTTAAAATTAAGGTCAATATCTAAGGGGGTAAGGGAACTTAAAAATATTCTACTACAGGTTGGCCAGTGGACTGTCTCACCTGGGACATAAGAGATCCCAACCTACTCACCTTTCTAGGGAGATAACCCAAAAAATTTACTTGAAAAATTAATATATTAATATATAAAATAATATACTTTAATATATGAGGTCTGTCTGGAAAAAGTTCAGTCACTGTCAATATAATGAGAACAGTTTGCACAACATCGATGTAACCTGGCAGCCAAGTAGAGTGGATTGGAATGCACGTGCATGAGCAATGACAACTTTGCTGTACTAGTCATTGGGGATGGTAGATTCCACTGGGTGAGCATGTGTACTGTGTGGCCCTTGCATTCAAAATGACTGAGCAAGTAGAGCAATGAATTGGCATCAAATTTTGTGTTAAGCTTCAACGTTCCTCTGTGGAAACTCTTTGGATGATTCAGAAAGCCACAGTTATGGGCAACTGGTGATTGGCAGCTTCATCACAACAATGTGCCCATTCATGCATCCCATCTCAAGTACAAAGTTTTTTGGTGAAATACCAAGTCACCCAGGTGACTCAGCCCTGCTACAGCCCAGATTTAGCACCCTGTGACTTCAGGGCTTTTTCTAAAATTAAAATCACCTTTGAAAGGGAAGACATTTCAGACCATCAATGACATTCAGGAAGATATGACAGGACAGCTGATGGTGACTGGGACAACTGTGTGAGGTCCCAAAGTGCCTACTTTGAAGGGGACTGAGGTGTCATTGTCCTATGGTGCAATGTTTCTTATATCTTATATCTTTAATAAATGTCCCTACTTTTCATATTACATGGCTGGATACCTTCTGTACTGACTTACATGTTTTATATCTATATATACACACACACACAGCAAGTACAATTGTGTGCATTAAATAATAGTGGGGTTATATGGGAAAGGAGACACTGGTGATGTTTTATTCCATTGGAGGGCACAGTTTAACTTTATTTTATAAAGATTACATAAATTGAAACATTTTATATATTTAAGCAAATTTCTGCTGCTACGATATGCTAGTTTTTCATAATGCAAGCAATCTGGAAAAAAAAGTAGTATGAGAAACTTAATCTCATCCAAGGTTGCTTAAAAAAAGGAAAAGAGCCCTGACTGGGTGACTCAGTTGGAGGATCTCCCAGAAAGGTTGTGGGTTTGATTCCCAGTTGGGGCAGGTATGAGAGGCAACCAAATGATGTTTCTCTCTCACAATGATGTTTCTCTCTGTCTCTCCCTTCCTCTCTGTCTAAAAACAATAAGTATGTCCTTGGGTGAGAAGTAAAAACAAAAACAAAAGAAAAGAACATTGTAATTTCAGAACAGTCATTCTCCCACTTATTTTTATTATTTTCATTTTATTTGTAATCCTCACTTGAGTATATGTTTACTAATTTTTTGGCGTGGGGGGGAGAGAGAGAGAGAGAAGGAGAGAGAGAAAAACATTAATGTGAGAGAAGAGAAGCATCGATTCCCGTATGTGCCCTGACTGGGTTCGAACCCACAACTTTTTTATGTATGGAACAGCGCTCCAGTTAACTGAGGTCATCCAGCCAGGGCTTCACTTCTTATTTTTAAAAGCCAAAAGGTCTATTTTTAAAATTTCACATTCCTAATGGGAATTTAATTTGACTAATCAGTGATCATTATTGCATGTGACTCTTTGAAAGGTGCTACGGTGCACACCGTCAGAGCAGAGATTAGTAAAACATGTCCTGGACTTTAAGGAACTCTGAATCTATCTAGTGGCAACAGATGTGTTCACTAAATATAATACAAATCAGAATAAATGGTACTAAACAGAGGTATAAACAACTTAGGGTGGGATTAAAAGGGGAAGAGCAATCTTCAGATACCTAGCTCTCAGTACCTTGTTTCTCTGAAAGCAGAGCTGCTTCTCCTCAGTTTTTCCAGAAGAGTTGAGGGAGAAATAATGCCTGACTGTATGGGACCAGAGGTCTAAAAGCTCTTTTGAAGACTTTCAAACAAACCACCGATTTAGCCTTGTATCTGTCCTTCTTCCATCACTCTCCACTCTGGTGGTTCCTTGTGGAGCCAACTCCTGGGCATTTCTGGGGTTCTTCAGCTTTCAGAGAACTTCTAGATGGGTACCCTGTGCATGCACTTGGGCTTGTCTCCTTTTGTTCTGCCAAGTCATTTGCCATTCCTCTATCCCATGTCTTGATAGGTGATAGATTGGGATTCAGATGTCTCCTAGCTTTAATGAACAAGTTTCTGTTTGTTCTTGCTTGGATGATATTCAAGGACAGTGCAATGGAAATTACTCAATTCTTTCATTTTAATACCTGCCTTGATTATATGATTACTATAATTTCATAACTAAGTTAACATTAAGAAAAATAATAGTTAGAATGAAAAATTCTAAACTCAAGCTATAAAAAAACTTCTATAGAGAAATTTTTGAATAATGTGGCAAGTAGATTAGGAGAAGATGCTTTGTGGTTTAGAAAAGCAGAAAGAAACTTCAAAGTATTCCCCAAATCATCTGAAGCAGGCTTCTGCCTACTCTTCCAGAAGAAAAGTGTAAGTTAGTAAGGAACAAAAAATTCAAACCTTCACAAATAAGGTGAACTCTTCCACTTTGTCATTGGCTATCAGCAATTTCTTCTGTGCACCTTCTAGGGCCTGCTCACTTTGCAATGCTAATCCTTGAAGATGCTTAGATGCTGCTGTTTCAATTTCTGCCATTGCAGATTCAGTCTCATTTATTTTTGATACAAGGAGAGAAAGCTTGAGATCCTGCAAGAGACCAGTAGTTATAGAATAAAAACATTTCATAAACTGCTTTGGAAGAGTTAGTCATGCATGTCAGATAAAAGGTTTCATGACTCTCCCTACATATGTTTTTATTTTTATTTGGGAAAAACTGATTTTTTTTGTTTATTTTCAATAACTTATCCTGAGCACATGTACTTATATATGCATATTAATCACTGAAATTAGTTTATGCTTTTTAAAATCATAAATCTCATATATCAAATGGATATATTAAATTAGTGTTAAGTTTAGGTGGACCTAAACAATTTATACCTACTTGTGGTAATTATTAAAAACAGTTCTCATTTTTAAGAAATTATATCAAGACACAAAATCTGTTTCAGATACTTAATGTTTCATGTACAGATAAAAGTATTCTTTCAATTTATGTTAACATTTAAGTGGCTCATAATAGTTTGGGGGAGAAAAAGATAGCAACTTTAAAAATGAAAAAGACATTGTTATATTCCATCTTGAAGCTAAAATATCCTAAAGGCATACCTTTTTTTCTAATTCCTCTTTAGTTTTCTGATACATCTGTTCGTACTGTGATTTCTCTTTAACTGCGACACTAAGTCTTTGCTTTAGTGAATCAATTGATACCTTCTTGTTAGAACACTCTTCAGTTAATGTCTTCACCTAGTAATGAAAATATAAAGGTTTATTATTCATAAGGGCATTCTAGTAATATATTATATTTATTTCAACAGAAACCAGATGAATACATGAATATGTCTAATTTCATTCATTTTCTCATAAATGATATCAAATTCAAGTATAAGATATGTAGAACTAATACTATGAATGAGACTAATAGTCTTTAAATCAACAGCAAAACCAAAAATGGCACAAAAGAAGTATAATCAATAAGCAATGTAGTCTTCCACCTGAAAATATAATATTAGTTTCAACTATATTTCCTTTAATTACTAACCTGAACTTCCTTAAGCAGGAATGGTTGTTTTTGATTCTTAAACAAGCCAAGTTCCAAGTTATAGATAATTTTCAGCTGTACTTTCCAAAAAGACATATACTTTTAAGAATAATAAAAAGTGATACAACATATTTATTATATATTCAAAATAGAAGAAATGCTTTTTCTTTTTCCATTTAATGTCACTAAAGGTATATAATTGCTATATCTGAAATGATTGTTAAAGTAAAAAATGAATAAATCTTAAAAGATTACCTTGGGAAAAAAACATAAGAAAGTAATTATATTTTATGCAGGTGTGTGACAGAGACAGAGAAAGAAAATCTATATACATTTGTATAAAATTTTCTCTCTTAAATCCATTTGAGCTGATAGATAGTTATATTTTTATTTCCAACAAGTAAAGTATGGGAGATGCTCTTTCTGGAGTGGTAACATGTAGTGAATGCCAAAGCACAAGCTGCTTTATGAGTTGTGCAAATAGCACCCTTAAATACACAGGGGCCGGCAGAAGGAAGGCTTGTTTGAGTGTGGTTGGCAGGGTACATGAATGTCTCCCACAAGATGGACAGCAATTTGAACATTTCACCTAAAATACGGTATGCTTGAGTGTGATATTGTTATATTATAGAATCACATGCTTATGATTTTGTAATAAAAAAGGGGTGTTATTTGTGCTGGATCCTGTATATATCCTTGTCAGCAAATTGATGATTTCTACTTTGGGGTCAGATATTATGCAACTATTTTAAATACAACTCTCCTCCCAAGTATACTGAATTAAGTGTATACAAAAAAAGTATACTTTTTAAAAATTGTGGTAATACACCTTTTAAACACTTTTGATAGTTATTGGTTCCCACTTTTTTCATTTAAAACCATATGCTTGATTCTATCAATAATTTTATAGTTTAAATAAAACAAAATGCTGAATAAAATGGAATTATGTAGCTCAGAAATATTCAAGAATTTTTAAGATTAAACTTGATTATCTTCTCACGGTATGTTTACAAATAAAAAGAATATGCTATATTATTTATGAGATTTTAGAGTCTTCAATTTTAATACAAATAATGTACTTTCAGAGCAAATAATGTAATTATGTAACAAGACTCATATATTCCATGAATATTTTCTATAAATTTTATTAAGAGAAAATATTTAAATTAAAAAGGTAAATACAAGGAGAAGTGATTTTTTAGTGTCAGGGAACATAAAAGTTCATACCTTTCTTTCAAGATTTTCTAACATTTCATTAGTACACTCATTACTTTCCAAATTTACTTTCTGTCGAAATTTCAAGTCCTCTATCAAATGTCTTTTCATGGTTATATCCCTTTCCATTCGAGACATCCTTAAAAGGAAAAAAAAGGAAATTTCATAAAAAGGGATAGAAAATACTTGAATAGTGATAATATCTTTTTTTACTATTGATCAGTTACAGTTTTCCTGCCTTCTTCCTTATCACTTACCCCTACTCCATCTCATAGTGATAATATTTTACCCAAAGTCACACCTACCATTAATTCTCAAATGCCATCTGATATTAATGAAATTGCAAATTAATAAAATAATTGTATGGGATAAATATTGCTCTGTTAATATTTTAAGTACTTATAAAATTTATAATCCAGTTTCCACTTGCTAATCATAGTGTTATATAAGCATTAAAACAAAAAAGAACTGAGAAAAATTAATAAAATTTATGAAAAGTCAAAATTATTGTATTTAAATTACATTCTTACACTGCTAAAAAAAGTGAAAGTGATATTTAGACCATTAAAAAGTATAACACTGATAAAGAACAATTCTATAAACAAGTGTAAAATTTTATAATATCATTGTAAAGATACTAAAATTAGACATGATATCTTCTAATTTAATATCATATGAAATTGAATTGACATATTAGTTTGGCTTAAGTTCATAACATGTTAAGCATGTAATGGTAGATGCAGTGACAACTACTATTACTACTATAACAAGAGGAATAGCTAGCATTGCATGCCGGTGTCTGCGATGAATGCTTTACATCTACTAACTCATTCAATCCTCCTAAGAACTTTATAAGTTAATACTATTAAATTAAAGCACAGAGCTAGCAGGTCAAGGAACCAGGATTCAAAGAAAATTTCTCTAGAGTTCTCAATGTTAAATAATAAACAAGAGTGCTTCTTAATAGATAGGTAAATAAACTTCAAGTAGTCTGTTTAAAAAATTAACCAGTCTTTTGTGTTTAAGTCATCTTCACATATAATGTAGTACAGTATGTATATATGTAGAATACACACACACACACACACCTATATATATAAAATTATTAAGGGAAGACTGGAATTCTATCTAAACAGGTTACCACTTTTAAGCTGTAGTATATGTATAAAAGATATAGAAAGAAAAATCATTTTGAGTGTGTGAGGTAGAATGTTTTAAACCTCTTTTGTTAATAACACAAAATATAAACTTTCATAATCTTCCAGGTATTTTTAAATACAAACAAAATTTTCCCATTTTTAATTTACCTTTATAAGCTTAGGCATTAAATCCAATGGAAGATTAATCTATACATATATCTTTGGTAGAATAATTACCACCTTCCAAAATGTTTGGTTCACAGTCTTTGGGCCATTAATTGACATTTACTCAAAATTAAATGTTTACTCTAAGAAAGATAACCTAACTTTACATATTCTTATTCTAATTAAAAAACAGTAACCATATTGACATCTACCACACTATATATAATATTCTTTAAATTATTACTTTATATGGGCTTAAACATGAAGGAAGGAAAACAATTTTTGACATGTCCATATCGTTTCTCGGGGTACATTTAACAGAGTAACTGCCACTAGGTGGCACCAAATACAATGGATAAAAATATGAAAAACCTACTTCTCATGCATTTCCTTTATATGTTCTTCTTTTGCTAGGAGTTCAAATTTCAGAGACTTCACGCTTGCTGACTGCTTAGTGAGTTCATTAGTTGCATTCTAGATTAAAAATATATATAAATACAAATACACTTTTCAACCTTGTTCAAAAGAAGCATAAAAACTAAATGCTATTCTCATGAAGAGTAATAAATTTTCAATTACAAATAAATGAATATTTAAGTGTTTTAAATGCTTTATTTTATATGTCACAATAGAAATATTATAGTATACTAAAGTTTTTATATTACATGCCCAAGCCATAGAGGTACACAATCATAAAACAATTACAAAGAGTACACACCCAAAATACATTTATGGGAGATATGGATTATCTTTGTAAAATGTAAATATACATGTGATTGAGTACTTTAATGATTTAACAAGGTAACTTAAAACTAACACTGGGTTGTTCTAGTGCCCTGAACAGACTCAGTATGACCAAGTCACAAATGCTTTGCTGTTCTTGCCATTGAGACATGGAATCCATTGCCCAACCCTCTGAACCTAGACTGGCTTGTGATTTGTTTTGACCAAAAGAATATGGCAGAAATAAAACAGTGCAAATATCAGATCCTGGGCCCAAACCCTTGAAGCATGCACCTGTGCCCTTTTGGAATGCTACCCTGGGATCATCTTCCAAAGAATACAGAAGAAAGGCCATTTGGAGGAATACTGAGTTATCCCAGCTTACAACCAGCTGACCAATTGCCAGGTCCATGAGTGAGGTTATTCTGGAACTTCCAGGCCAGGTAAATCCTTGGTTTCAAAGAATGCAGGCATTTTAGAGGCATACCAGAAGGTCATAAGAAATAATAAACTACTACTGTTTTAAGCCATGACATGTTAGGATAATTTGCCAGACAGTAACTGATAACTGATAAGAGAATCTTATGAATACTAAATACTTCCTTGCTTGATCTTATTAATAAAACTATTTATTATTAATGTATTTATACCTAATTATTGACTAATAGAGTAGAACAGCTTTGTAGTATTTGTTGCCTGCACAGCCTAAGAGCCAGATATAGCAACTAGAGGGTTAAGACTTTCCCTTTCCTTTCTTTCCCCCTTCCCTTCCCTTCCCTTCCCTTCCCTTCCTTTTCTTCACAATGGTTAATAAAATGATATAGGTCTCAAGTGTACAGTTCTATAATACATCATCTATATATTGTACTGTGTGTTAATCACCCCAAATCAAGCCTCCTTCTATCTCCATTTACCCCCTTAATCCACTCCTATCTCTCCCCACCCCCCTTCCCGTAGTAATCACCATACTAGACCCCTAACTTTCAATTTTGACTCAAGTTCCAAGTAAACATGTAATAATCTGAGATCCCACTTGGTATTTTGGTTTTCCACTTACAAGACAGTGCTGACATAGATTAATTCATTTCCTAATTTTTGTAAGTATTATATTAATGTGTTATAAAATATGATAGCTTTAGAAATATTTGAACTAATTATTTCATTAATCTATCTAGCAACTACAATCAACTCTTTCTATTAGAACTATTACCGGGTTTTACTGACTCATGCTAAAGAAATGTAAAGCTGACAAGAGGAAACCATTAATTACATAATGTAAATATGAGTCAAATTCATTAGACAGACCTTAACTATCTCATTGGTATAGCATATGTAAATTAAAAAACAAATAATTTTACAATCAACCTCCTGGATCATAATAAATAATAAACTGCCATTTTTTAATTTTTATATTACATATGATATTAATTTTCTTAAAAAACCATGGCTACTTCAACATGGCAACTATACTGAGTATTAAAAGGGTTGACTAAATATGCCCTGGCTGGTGTGGCTCAGTGGATTGAGTACCAGCCTATGAACCAAATAGTCATTGGTTCGATTCCCAGATCAGGGCACATGCCAGGTGCCCAGTAGGGGGTGCGCAAGAGACAACCACATATTGATGTTTCTTTCCCTCTCTTTCTCTCTCCCTTCCCCTCTCCTAAAAATAAATAAAATCTTTTTAAAAAATAAAATCTTTAGTTTTGACTAAATATTTGCATAATGCAATCTAAATGTCCACCATATTTTACATGTTTACAGTGATGAATAGTGTCTTATTTCCAGCATTACAAAATAAGATGTTCCACACTAGTGAATTTACCAGATAATTGAAGCTTTCACTTTAATCATTAATATTATGTTCTTTTTGGATTGAATGTACATTCTTTATTACTTTAATATAGTGATAGTACATTATAAATATCACTATATTAATTATGCATCATATTACTGTATCTACTATAGTATGAGCAAGTCATTATATAGTGATGCCTTTAACAACTATTATGATATAAATGGCTACTTACCCCTACTCTAAATGGTCCCAGACTCCTGCTTTTCTGATTTTGTACTTTTATCTTTAAATTTTTATATTTCCTTTTTCTCTCTATTATAATTTCTTGCTTCTGCCAATATTCCTGTCCCCAAACAATCCTCCCGCCCTTTAATATGCATATCTGTAATTTGCTGCTTTTGAGTTATTTTTTGCTGAGAAGCTGAACAATTAAACTTATAAAAGACAACAGGCAATAAATGCAGCCTGACAGTGGAATAAATTAAGTGGATTTTAAGACAGCTGTTTGATTCTTTTCCATTCAGACTTAAAGACTGTTATTTTAGGTGGCTCAAATGCTGTAACACTGACTTCTGGATGATTGAGGGATTACTGAATTATAATAAATGAAATCATGCCAGCTTGGTATATACTTTCGCCTGGATCTCTAAATCATACAGCTACTTCATTTGATTCTAAAAAGTCCTTATTAAGTAGCAAGGAAGGTATCCCTGCTTTAAACTTCTGGGGAAGTTAAGGGATTTCCTCCATCAGATCCTACACCTCAAGTTAATGAACATGGAGCGATCAAGGTCCTCTGACCCTTTCCACTTCCTACTACATAATACTTATTGGCAGCATGACTTAAAATCTGGAGAATACATATTTAAAAAATGTCACGATGGTGAGATCCACCCCAGTGAAAGCTTCCTTATCTAAGTTTATTAAATACATATTTTTACATTTTCATAGTGTAATGATTAACAGACTCTGGAGCCAGATGGCTTGAGTTCTAATTTCAGCTCCGCCACTTAGGAACTAAGTTGTCTTGGACAAGTAACTCATTCTCTATGTGTCTCAGGTTTTCTCAACTATACAATGAAGGGAGTAACAAGACTTATCTCATAGGGTTGAAATGATGATTAAATGAGTTAATACTTTTAAAAGACTTAGAACTGTCTGGAAATAGATTATACATAAAGGAACAGTAGTTGAAAAACTACTATTCTTCATTACTAAGTTACAGGGAAATTTGAAGAGAACACTGTATGCACCAAAGGGAATGCTTTCAACAATTAGGAAGGCAAAGAACCACAAATATAAATTGGAGTACTATCCAATTCAGTTTGCATAAAAGCACAAATTAAACTAAATAAAAATTACTAGAAGGAATTTATAGGTCTCCAAATACTTTATTATCTATCTATATAAAGTTGGGTACCTTGAAGAAACATGTCTAATATGGGTAAATCAAAATGCACATGAACACTCTAATCACTGAGTGAACCATGTACATCTAGCAGCATACCTAAGAATTTACACAGAGAAGTCTAAAATCAATTGGATAAAATCAAAAAAGATGTATGTAGACCTTTAATAGTTCAAATCTCACCAGTTTTTCTTAAGCATAAAAATATCAGCTGGAAAATAAGTAATTTTTTTGGAAAATTCTGTTAGCAATATGATACCTATTATGGGCTGAATTGTGTCCCTTCAAAACTGACATGTTGAAACCCCAAACCCCAGGACCTCAAACTGTGACTGTATTTGGACAGGGTCTTTAAAGAGGTAATTATGGTAAAATGAGGTCATACGGTGGGCCTTAATCCAATATGACAGGTGTCCTTACAGGAAGAGATTAGAACACAGACCACACAGACTGACATCCAACCACGTGAGGACACAGCGAGAAAGCTGCCATCTACATGCCAAGGAGAAAGGCCTCAGAAGAAGCCAAACCTGTTTATACCTTGATCTTGGACTTCTAAACTCCAAGATTACAAGAAAATAAAGTTCTATTATTTAAGCCACCCATGGTATTTTGTTATGGCACCCCTAGCAAACGAATACAATATGGAAACAGCAATTTGTAGTAGCAGCGAGTATTATATATTTAGAGGAGACTGGTCTTGTAGAATATTTCCAAATTGAAACATGAAACAAAACAAAGGTAAAGATTTACCCTTTTCTGTCCCTATGCAGCCTACTCAGTGTTCTGGGACTCCAGACTAGATATGGACGGTGTCACTTCAAAGTGACATCAAGCATGGTCTAAACTGCTTTAGACATTCTCATTAGTCTCACCTTTGGGACTCACAGAATTCTCCATAAGAGAGAAAAATTCATAGGTGAACGAAAACTTATACCATGGGAAATCATAATGCTGATAATACAGATATTCATATGGGCCTATTATTACCAAAACTAGGTTAGACCATTAGTAGGAAGTAAATTAAGTAAGTAGTACGTAAATCAACTGAAAACTTAACAATTTAAAAACTTTTAGAAGTCAGATTAGACATTACTAGATCTAACATTCTATTTTTGGCAAAAACTAAAGTTATGTTAGGATCACAAGGACTTAAACATAAGAAGAATTCATAGAACTATGAGTTAAAGATCTGTAATAGATACAACAATATTTCAATGATTTTACCCTCCAGATAGAAACATTCTATTTGAACGTATAAATATGAAATGTTCTATTTATACATTTTATTCCACTTTATCAGACACAGAAATACATTTTAAGAGAAGATACATGAACCAAAGCCTAAAACTATTTTTCTCATATTTCTATTATGTAAGGTATTTAAACTTATAAAATGTAGTGGTTGAGTCAAGTTCTGCACATAAACACTGTCTGAAGAAGATAGTATTCAACAAGCATCTAAATTAATGTCAGTGTGTAAATCTGATTATTATTAATAAAGCAAAATATTTTCAAACAATAATATATTCATTTACTTTAAACTTAATCCTACTTTATTAGTAATTGTTCACTTAAAGGTATTATCAGAGAGTGCACATATCATATTTTGAATTGAAAACAATTTAGCTATCTGACAATTCAATATTCTAACACCCCCATAACAGTCATGGTTATTCCATCCCTGACGTACTCGAGGCATTTCCAACCAGAGTGTTCTCTCTAATGCTTCTCATGATAGTGATAGTCCCATATACACTATGGGACTATAGTCCCATAGCAATCCCCACTGAAGAAAATAATTAAATATGTGAGGAATAAATGAGTTTTTTAAAGCGGCATGAAAATGAACTTTCCAATTAAAACTTAGAAAATCCTATCTCATACAAATTAATTCTATTTACCCTAAAGTCAGCCTTACTTTTAAATTGCTGACAGGTTCACCTAGACTTAGGTACAATTCTTTATAAATAAAAGGAACACTGCTTGTTATTCTTACTCTCAGGTTTAGCTTACTGAAATCTATTAAAGCAACCCACCTTTGCTCTGTACTTCTAGCTTCCCTCACTTCCCTCACTGCCCTTTACCTCCCCCACCTGCAACCAACAACAACCAAATTACAATAGTAGCAAGTGTGTAAAGGGAAGCATTCTACTTAACTTGATACATTACATATTTGAAAGGAGTTCTGTTCAGTGGAGGGAGGGATGGGGGCAGAGAAGAGTTGATAATGGAATACAATGACGATGTCCAGTTTCCATCATCTCCTAAGTTAGGATATCATGGTCTGTTGTCATTTTTTTTCAGGAAGCAGTATTGTGAGTTACTAGATAGAAGACTCATGGACAGGAACAATGCAAGGGGGGCAGGTATTGACTGTGGGAGTGGGGAATGGGGCAGGGGAGAGCAATGGGAAAAAGACAGGACAACTGTAACTGAACAATACTTTTTAAAAAGGTGGAAGGATTAAGAAAAAAAACCTCACAGACAAACAAATTTATGGTCATTACCAAGTGTGGGGAGGCAGGAGAGAGTAAAAGGGACAAATGGTGATGGAAAGAGACATGACTTGGGTAGTGAACATGACTGAGGTGATGTATTATAGAATTGTTCACCTTAAACATATATAATTTTATCAATCAGTGTAACCTCAATAAATTTAATTAAGAGTAAAATAAAATTTGAAAAAAGAATCTACTATGCTAAAATAGGAAGATGAGGTTAAATATAGTTTTAATAATTTTTGGATTATTTATACCATAATTTACCTTTATTATTAAAATTAAACTAGAATTAATAAACAATTCTTTAGGGATTCAATAACTTAATATATGTTTTTGCCATTAATAAAAATTATATTCACCTTTAGTTTACACTGTAGTTGCTTCATTTCCAAATCCATGCTCCTTGAAGGACCAAGTGATGTAACTTGTATCCGTGGAACTGTTACCTGGGAAACTTCTTCTGCCAAACTTGTGATTTCAGATGAGGACTCCAATTTCTTTAATAAGCCTTCTTTTTCTTTTCGAAGTTCAGCCAAATCCAAACTTAGCTTCTTTTTTTTAAAGAAAAATAAACATAAACATATTATAATAATAGTTATATTTGATTTAACAATTATCAGCCTATCACAGAAAATGCTAAGGAAAAGAAATAAGTTATAAAAAGTTATTATAAAAATTACAACCTCTATGAGTTTTTTATTAAGGTTATAGGACTAGCAAAGGTTAAAACAAAATGGACCAGCTGTACTCTGTAGCTTTTGGCTGGCTGGTCTTTACTCATGATGCACTGTTTCTTTGCTTTCACATATACATGGGTGAGCCAGAGATGCGCATATTCGATAACCTTGACTTCAGGGCTGATGTACTTAACTAGGGAAAGCCAAGCTGGAGCAGGATGAGATAACAGATGTTAGTTGTTTATTCCACTGGGTAGGTCTTACCATTCTATATTGTAGCCAAAATGCTTCTCATTTAGCAACATAAATGTTAAGACCAATTAGAAAAAGAGGCTTATTAGAGATTTAGTTCAAATAAATAGCATATAAACAAATTCACTCACTGTTATGAACTTGATTGATAGTTGACAAGTCCAATTTGTAATGCTGAGGTGGACTGCACTAAACTCCTTACATCTGAATTTTTAATAACATATACATTTTACTAAATGACATAGTGGTAATGTTTTTATGAAGCAGTGTAGAAGAAATTGTCTTAGCATTAGCCCTTTTCACACCCATCTGTGGTCAGCAGAATGCCACCAAGCTGCAATGGCATAACAGCTCTGAGCTCCTTTCGAGGGTAACTGCACTACTGTTGTATTATTCCAAAGAAGCTTATAATACAGTGGTTTAACATAAGGAACAATTAGACAAAATGGTACTAAAATCTCTCAGAGGGGGAAAAATCTGTCTTTGTTAAGAATTCTAACTAGAGCAAAAGATATAGCTAACATATACAATAATATAAATATGGGACATAATAACTTAAGTATTAACACTGTACTTCAACACAACTAAAAACTAAACAACTAAATCTAAAATTGCATATGTATTTGTGTATACATATGTACACTGATAAATATGAATATCTCAGATCATGGATTCAAAACTAGGGCTTGATATATTTGATATTACACTAAGTTTTGATGAAATAAAAAGTATGTTTGATAAAAACTATTTTTTGGCTATATTTTAACTTACAATCTAAAAGTGTGGTTCTATAGAATCTTAGGAAATAATCATTCATAAATTTTCCCAATGGTACCTAATAATTAACATCTAAAAGCAAACTTGTAATTTCCATAAAGCTGAAAACCTTCCTGGTTACCATCCCTGCTTGAATTCATCTCCCTCCCTCTTTATTGATTTTCTATGACGAATCAATTATCAGGTTCTACAAATTATGTAATGTTTCTCATATTCATTTCCTTCTGCCACTCTCTATTTTTTAAATTGAACTTATTGAACTCATACAGGTTTCAGATGTGCAATTCTATATTGTCTGCACACTGTATGGTGTGTTTCCACCCCAAGTCTCCTTCCATCACCATTTATCCCTCCTTTACCTTCTTCTGCCTCTTCCTAAGTCTCCCTTCCCTCTGGTAATCACCATACTATTGTCTGTGTCCATGAGTCTTTCTTTTCTTTTTTTTTTTTTACTTTGTTTAGTCCCTTTATCCTTCTCTCCCAACCATCAACCCTGCCCCCCGCCTCCAACAGCTATATGTTCTTTGTATCCATGCATCTGTCTCTACTTTGCTGGTTTATTTTGTTCATTAGATTCCACAAATAAGTGAAATCATATGGTACTTGTCTTTCTCTGACTGGCTGATTTCACTTAGCATTATACTTTCCAGATCCACCCATGCTGTTGCAGAAGGTAAGATTTCCTTCTTTTTTTTTTAAGACCGAGTAGTATTCCATTGTGTAAATATACCACAGCTTTTTTTATCCACTCATGTACTGATGGGCCTTTGGGCTGCTTCCAAATCTTGGCTATTGTAAATAATGCTACAATGAACATAGGGGTGCATACATTCTTTTGAATTAGTGTTTTGGACTACTGAGAATGATAATTAAAACCCTCCCTGCAACTTTCCCTAATTCAAACCATCTTTTATACAGTTTCCTAAAACAATACTGACCCATTATTCCTTTATTCAAAACCCCTTCAAGGTTCCTCACCCATGTAGCATAAAGCTAGGATGTTTGTGGTCATGTCAAGGCTCTCTAAGATTTACTTTCCACCTGTGTTTCAGTCAGACATCATCTGAAGTCACCCTTGCCTGTCAATCCCCAAAGTAGTCTGCCATTTCTTCATCAAGGACTCTACACATGGTGTTTCCTTCTGCTGAATTCTCCCTCCTGTTCAATGAGCAGACTGTTATTTTTCTCCTTTATGAAAAATCCTCTGTTCTTACTCTTTTCTTCAACAAAGTATTAGTAGCTTCCCCATTCTCTTAGCTCCCATAGTACTGTGCCTGTCCTCAACCTTGAACCCTAGAAAATCCTCACGAGAGGACTGAGCCTTTGTTCACCTATGTATGCCCTATAGTATCTACAAATAATGCCTTCTGTATGGTAAGAACCAAAAGAAAGGTTTCAAAAATTCAAGTCTTCCTATTTGCAGTACAGATGGTAATAAAAAGATATAGTAACTTCAGCTGGTATTTATAACCTATTAGTTTATCACTACATAAATTAAAATACACTTTTATAAGCAATGTAATATTATTAGCTTTTACTTAAGCACTATGCACTGCAGCATTCATCAATCCTGCATCTCAGTTAAACTTTTGAGATTTTCATTTGGTAAGACATAACTTATGGCTAGAATTCTAGGTCGGTCTCAGGCACCTCAGAAAACTAAATGATGAGGTTCTTGTCTCCCTATGAACAGCTACGGTGGCTTCTCTCATTTGTTAAATTTGCATGCCACTAGATTTCTGTCTATTCCTACCACAGTGGCAGATCCAGACACTATAAATATATCCTTCATGGAGGAAAGACCAAGCCAAGAAATATATTTCTCTAAAAGACATGTCTGTGTAGATTTTAACTTCATTTAACAATATAAAAAATTATTGAATTAAGAAATACTGATTTTATGGATACAATAAACTAAATGACTCATAATATATTAAACTATAAATCGTGTTTAAACAATATTTAAAATGCATTTCTAATACTAGTTATTTATGCTTCAAAATGCTATAAGAGCACTTGTTGCAATAGAGGAAACAGGCCATCAATTTGGAATCCTTTGATTATCCCTTAGAATTTTGGACAAATAATTATGGCTCCATTGATGACTTCTCTCAGTTTAAGCATTCTATTTTTTATTTGAGAAATACCATGGATGAGACAAGAAGTATAAATAGCTTTCTTTGTCTATACTTGGTTTGGCATGTGAGACTACTACTATGGTGATCTCAGAAAGAGATTTGCTGTAAACTCTACCAATAAATTGAGATTACATATAAAATTGTAATTTTTTAATCAGAAGCATGATTCCCATTTCTATATTACATTTTCATCTACAATCAAGGATTTAAGAATAAATATTTAACTCACACTGAAACCATAAATGATAAGAAAACATGAAAGAGTCATCATTTCTGGATTCTAGTTTTGCATCTACTGCTTACCAGCTGGGTGATGCTGAGCTGGCATTTCACTTTCTGCCCTTATTTTAAAAAAGGGATGATGCTGCTTACCTAGCAAAGGTAATTGTGAGCACAGAATTTTCTAAAAAATCTATGATAGCACTTGGTAAATTTTAAATGTACAGCACTATTGTTAGCATTATTATGGTAAATGCAACCATGTAGTCTGAGAAGTGTCTTAAAGGCTGAGGATCTGGATTAATAAAAACCTTGGTTATGCCCTGGCTGGGTGGCTCATTTGGTTGGAGCATTGTCCATACACCAAAACGTTGCAGGTTCAATACATGCTTGGGGTGCGTACAGGAGGCAACCAGTCAATGTTTCTCTCTCCCATCCATGTTTCTCTCCCCACCCCCACTCTCTCTAAAATCAATTTTTAAACTACTCAGGTGAGGATTTTTTTAAAAAAGCTTAGTTATATATGTATGATAACCCTATAATTTCTCCCATGACAGAAACTTTAACTTTGTTGTGGGAATGATGTATCTGACCTTTATTCAGGATCCTTACTAGGCTATCAGCATGTGGAAGGCAGCTGCTTTACTCCGACACTTTATATCCCAGCAGTGCAATGGCTCCACAGCCTTTTCAAAGTCTATTTCAATTGAAAAGTTAACTTTAATGAGGATGAGTAGTGAAATTTGTATTGAGTTATGCGTAGTCAAGTATTTTAACCAAAGGTTATAGAATAGAACTTGACACTATCAAAGTTTAAAACTAGACTACAGTAACCAGAGGGGAGGGAGGAGAGGGATAATGGGGGAAAACAGGGGAAGGGCCATCAAGGAGCATGTATAAAGGACACATGGACAAAGGGAAAGGGGGTGGGTCAGGGTGGGGATGGGTGGGCGGGGGGCCATGGTGGGGTGAAAATGGAGACAACTGTACTTGAACAACAATAAAAAATAAAAATAAAAAAACTAGACACTAGTTTTCATTATTTATTTAAATATAACATTGGAGAAGCATAAGTCTCCAAAAGGGAAAGACCCCTCTAAGTAACTGTAAGACTATATTGGAGAACCCATTCTTCAGAAATGGGCACAGTGGTAGGCAGAATCCCTAGGCGATCCCCAATGACCTGTGTCCTTGTACAATACCTTATCCTTGTATGTGAGTGGGACCCATGAATATGATAGGTTATCACTCCAATGATTACATTATTTGAATTGTGTTATATGCTAAAAGGATTTGGTAGATGTAAATTATGGCCCTTCATCTCATAACTTTAAGTTAATCAAAAGCAAGATTATCCGGGCCAATCCTGACCTAATCAGGTGAACCCTGTAAAGG
Source organism: Anoura caudifer (assembly GCA_004027475.1). Lineage (NCBI taxonomy): Eukaryota > Metazoa > Chordata > Mammalia > Chiroptera > Phyllostomidae > Anoura > Anoura caudifer. The sequence continues at coordinate 23,459 of PVKU01014305.1, forward strand.
AAGGCCAGGTGACCTTCCTGAGGTCAGATTCTCCTGTTGGTCTTGAAGAAGTCACCTGCCATGTTTTGAGAGGAGTATGTAAGGGGCTGTAAGTCAAGGATCTAAGGAAGGCCTTGGTAGTTAAGAACAGTTCTTCAACATAGGAGCACCTAAATACATTAAGAAAATCTTAGAGGACTTCAAGAAAGATATTGACAGCAACACAATTATAGTAGGGGATTTTAACACCCCACTGTCAAAAATGGACAGATCTTCTAAACAAAATATCAACAAAGACACTGTGGCATTGAACAACACCCTAGATGAAATGGGCTTAACTGATATATATAGAGCC
>PVKU01014306.1:0-23793 GCA_004027475.1 Anoura caudifer
AAAGGCAAGGACCTACATCCAAGATTGCTCTATCCAGCAAAGCTTTCATTTAGAATGGAAGGGAAGATAAAGTGCTTCTCAGATAAGGTCAAGTTCAAGGAGTTCATCATCACCAAGCCCTTATTATATGAAATGTTAAAGGGACTTATCTAAGAAAAAGAAGATAAAAAATATGAACAGTAAAAAGACAGCAAACTCATAGGTATTAACAATCACACCTAAAACAAAAGCCAACTAAGCAAACTGCTACAACAGGAGCAGAAACACAGAAATGGAGATCACATGGAGGATTAGCAACAGGGCAGTGGGAGGAGGAGGAGAGAGGAAAAGGTATAGAAAATAAGTAGCATAGGCAGTAGGTAGAAAATAGAAAGGGGGAGGGCAAGAATAGTGTGGGAAAAGTAGAAGCCAAAGAACTTATGACACATGGACATGAACTAAAGGAAGGAATGTGGGTGGGAGGGGGTGTGCAGGGTGGAGGGGAATGAAGGGGGGGGGGAATGGGACAACTGTAATAGCATAATCAATAAAATATATTTAAAAAATTCAGTATCATTATATGGTAAATAATATATTAACAGCAGAGAGTATTGGAAGACACTGTTTTTATCAAGTAACCAAAATAAACAGTTTTAATGGAACATGTAGAAAGCATGTGTCCTCTGAAAGGATGCAAAGGAAGAACAGGGATCACTTCTCTGATATTACTGTCAAGGACATATAACCTGAATCTAGTCATAAAGAAACATCAGCCAGACTAAAATGAGAGATTACTTTGTAAATAGCTGACCTACAATCTTTAAGAGTGCCAAGATTATGAACATCAAGAGAAGAATAAAGATCTATTTCAGGTGATGATTTTACATGGGAATTTCTTCCTTGCACTTTTCAGAAAGTTTATCCAAATTTTGAATCACCCAAAAGTCAGTTCAGAGGTTTGGAAAGTGAGATAGGATTAGCAATCAGCATAGAAATGTTACTTGTTTGAAGAAATCTGCTCACGTCAAGTTCAGACAAGAATTGGAAACACTGACACACAGAGGTTAAGGTTGAGAATTCCAGAAGGGGTCCATGTGCTTATAAGAAAAAGTTATGATTCAATTGGTCAGCCTTACTTGTAGCTGTTGCACATTACACATGTGTGTCCAGTGTTTCTGCAGCTAACAGTGAGTCATTCTTACAACTGACTTAAAGAATAATAAGGTTATATGCATAGTATTCTTTATACAGATCCTGTGAGTGCTGGAGTGCTGTTCAAAGAAATGACAAGCTTTAGAAGCAAAATAAGCAAAACAAGGTTTATATTGGTAGTTTTGTCACATGATTACATGTAGTGTTGTTAACCTTGCTTAGGAGAGCTAAGTGTTACGTTATTTGAATATTCCCCAAAAATGTTGGCTGGCCTTGTCCTTGCTGGGCACTGCAGTATTCACTGCACTATTCAGTCCTTTGTAAAGCAGACAAATTATTTTCATCATTAAAAAAGGCAATGTTGTGCTCTAAAGTCCAAAATAAAGATGTTTTTGTAGGTCTTTTTTTTAAATTGTTGTTCAAGTACAGTTTTCTGTCCTTTACTCCTATCCCAGCCCACCCCACAGTCCTCCCCACCTCTCTCCCATTTCCACCCCTCCCCCCCCGTTTTTGTCCATGTGTCCTTTATACTTGTTTCTGTAAACCCTTCCCCTTTTCCCCTGAAATTCCCTCCCCTCTTCCCTCTGGTCACTGTCAGCCTGTTCTCTATTTCAGTGTCTTTGGTTATATTTTGCTTGTTTGTTTGTTTTGTTGATTAGATTCCTGTTAAAGGTGAGATCATTTGTCTTTCACTGCCTGGCTTATTTCACTTAGCATAATGCTCTCCAGTTCCGTCCATGCTGTTGCAAAGGGTAGGAGCTCCTTCTTTCTTTCTGCTGCATAGAATTCCATTGTGTAAGTGTACCATAGTTTTTTTTGGATCCATTCATTTACTGATGGGCACCTAGGTTGCTTCCAACACTTGGCTATTGTAAATTGTGCTGCTATGAACATTGGTGTGCATAGGTTCTTTTGGATTGGTGTTTCAGGGTTCTTAGGATATAATCCTAGCAGTGGAATTGCTGGGTCAAAAGGCAGATCCATTTTCAATTTTCTTAGAAAATTCCATACTGTGTTCCATAGTGGTTGTACCAGACTGCAATCCCACCAACAGTGCTCTTAACAGTTTGACGAACATCATCACAAAATAAATGTTTCTGTTTGAAAAATTTGTAATGCAAGAAAGAGCAAGACTATCTGATTGGGCAGTTAAAGTGTCAATTTAAGAATGCTAACTTTTAAATATTATATATTTGTGATATTATTTTAAAATCTTAAGTGGTTTTTATTGGGCATTTATCTTTCATTAATGTTCTCTTCTTTTAATGGTTTCTATTATCAGATATCATTTTACACTCTTTTGGAAATGTATAATATTATTATAATGTATTATTTTGTAATAATAAACCACATATTTATTGTTACACTGTTTATTTTTCTACAGTAAACCTCTGAAATATTAGAATAACTGTTTCAGAAAAATGATTCCTTTTATTATTATTTTCAAACACTTAATGAAGAAGTATAAAAATATAAAAACTTATGATTTTGAAAATTCCTGGTAATTCTCAGGAATTCTAATATTTTTGTTCCCCAAACTTGAAGATCAATATCTGTCAGGAACTTGGAAACACCAGTCCATGTTAAAGAAGACTAAAGTGATTGAACGACTAAATGCAACATGATTTTGAATTTGCTTCTTTGCTACAAAGGCAGTAATTGGGTTAATTGATGGGATCTGAAAATTAGACTGTAGTAATGAATCAGTTTCTTGATTTTCATGGCTGTATTGTCAAATGTATGTGTTTGTAGTAAATACACACTTAAGGTATTCAGGGCTAATGGGGCACTGGGTTAGCAATTTACTCCCAAATGGATTCAAGAAAATAAAAGTTACTAGTAGTGTATCTGTAATGTTTCTGTAATTTGTCTCTCTCTCCATGGAGAGAAAGAAGAGGGGAGAGAGAGAGACTCATTTATCTACGACCATGAAAGGAAAATAAGAGTACACTTTTTTTATTTATTTGTTTATTTTAATCCTCACCCAAGGGCATACTTATTGATTTTAGACAGAGAGGACGGGAAGGGAGAAACACCTATCGGTTAGGCACCCCGACCAGGAACGCACATGTAACTTACGCATATGCTCTGTCTGGGAATCGAACCCACAACCTTTTGGTTCACAGGATGACGCCCAAGCCACACCAGCCAGGGCAAGAGTATGCTTTTCTATCACTTATGATTCCTTTGGTTTTTCTTCTTAACTCTTTTCTGTTGCCATTCTAGGCCTCAACTAGCTGATACTATCCTTCCAGCTTCCCTGAGTTCTGGAACAGACTAATTAGGGAGAGGGTTTGTTGAGTTGTTATGTGTGGCCTTTGAGGAGGCAGAGCTGTCATCAGTTTGCCTTCCCAGACTGGGGTCAGGGTCCTGCTCCTGCCCTTGCTTTCCTGTAGTTCAGCCTTTCAATTTTGCATCTGCACTGACACAGGCAACTTTGCCCCGTGTATTTGCCGGTGTGTGTCCTGGGACCCCAGTCTGCAGGTCAGGGGCTTTCCTCCCTGCTGATTGTGACTCTGCGGCTGCATGCCCTATGCATTTTTATGCATTAGTGCAGTGGTTCTCTGACCTGGCTGGGCAGAAGGATAATGGGGGGAGATGTTAAAATATGCTTGAGCTGCACTCTCAGATACTCTCATTTAATTGGCTAGGAAGGAGGGCTGGGCGTGAGGTGGCCTGTGTATGCAGCTCTGTTTGAGACCACTGTTCTGAAGCAGGTTTCCAGACTGTATTGTGCACACAAATCATCTGGGAATCTTGTTACGATGCAGATTCTGCTTCACTAGGCCTGGAGTGGGCCCTGATGGTCGGTATTTCTGAGCAATTCCATAGCCTGCAGATGGCACTTTGAGTGACGAGGCTCTAGATAGAGCAGCATTCTCAGCCTCGGCACTGCTAACATTTGGGACAGGCAGGATCATTCTTTGTAGTGGGGCTGTCCTGTGCCTCGTAGGGTGTTTAGCAGCATCCCTGGTTTCTACCCACTAGATGCCAATGAACACCCAAATGTCTCCAAATGCCTTCTGGAGTGAGGGGCGGGGAGGTTGCCCTCAAAGGAGAACCAATGCTCTCTATAGTCTTCCTGCGCCCTCACTGCCTAAGTCATGTGAAAAAGATCGTCTCGCTATTACTACTGCTATAATGTGCAAACTCGTTTCCTTCCTCCTCATGCCATGGATTAATATAAAGAATATCATTATATTCTGTTTTCCTTACAGCTGTCCAAAGTTAGGGGTGAAAAGGGGAGATTCTTGGTCCCTCAGATTATGGGTGGGGTGTCAAAAACTTGGAAGAACATAGATCTTTAAAAAACTGTGGAGATTGAGTTTGAGAGACTGGTGAGAAGAGTTTTTGAGGTGACAGCCTGAGCCTGTGGTATAGGGAGGGGAGTGTCTTCCAGGGTCCCACGTCCAGGTCACATCCTGGCTGTCCCACCCCACAGCCAGCGTGCTGAGGCAATCATAGACTTTGAGAAGGCTTGTCATCCAGCCCTGTATTTCTCAAATACCTCATCACACACAACTGACACTACTGGCTGGCTGTGGGGTGACAAGGGATTTAAATTTACAACCAGAACTAACGTGAAATTTGTCACTCGAGTGTCCAGATTACTTCCATGGGGAATGCAGACACCATGAAGTCCTACCTGCCTTTGTTTCTATTGGCAGGGAGTGCAGGACCAGAGAATGAACTGTGTTTGTGTGTCCATTCCAAATGCTGACTTTAGGAAATATCCCACCCTCCCAAACTACAGAAATGTTGGAGTTGATTGCCTTCATAAGAAAATGAGCTGCATGCTTAAGAGGAGAAAACACTTGAAAATTAAACAGCATGGTTGACAAAAGAGTAATTATAAACCAAGTAGTAAGTTCAGTAAAAGAGAAAAGTGTTTTTCATTAGCCTTGCCTACTCATGATTCCAAGTGATTTTTAGAATCACATTGTTAATTTTAGAATTTCATGTGAAATCAGCTTTTCATGTTACATTAAATACATTAGTAAGTTTTTATTACATTCTTTTTTTCTTATCTATTGTTTTGTTGGTATTTCTATGCACAGTATCTCTTTTGCTGTGAGTTTTCTTGATGGCTTAGTTTTCCGGAGACAAGTGGTGCTGCCCTATGTGTGGACCTCATTGGCTGGAGAGACCACGTTCAATATCACATTGCTGGTCCACTTAAACGTAACTTCTGCAAATGCTCTTTCTCACCGAATTATAGTTTAGTTTATGCTCTTTGTGGGCAAGGGGGCTGCTGAGCAGAGAAAGGGAGCTGCAAAGCCACTCTAGAGGTGCCTGTTTCTCTTCCCTGGTGTCCTGAACCTGTCTCTAGGATTTAGCTCTTTACACCAAAACTATAATTAATAATATTTTCATCAGAGATTATGGAATAAGTCATGTCAATATAAGAGGAAAAATCATACAGAAAAGAAACAGCATATTTGAAAATGAAGCAATGTGAGGGGTGGCCCCAAATGACCTGGAACTATCTTCCAAAGGGTGGGCCCCTTGTACTACAGGCTTCCGCCACTAGGTGAGTGTTCTAGGAACCCATCTGTGTCAGTGTACCAACTGGTGGTATTGTGAGAGATTGCCTTTGGCTTCAGTGAATTTTTTTTGAAGACTCTTTGAACCCATTTGCCCATTTCATGACGGGTGATTTACGAGCACACCTGCCCAGACTGTGCTGAGTGTTCAGCAGTTTCTGACCAAAAACAGCATGACCCCCATGCCCCACCCTCCCTATTCACCCAATCTGAGTGACTTTTTTTTTTTTGTTTCCCTGGATAAAAATTATGTCCTCAAAGGGAAACATTTTGACAATGTGGAAGAGGTGAAACAAAAAATGGCAGAAGACTAAAATGTATGAAATCGAGTTTAGAAACTGTTTTGAGCAGTGGAAAAAAGTCTCAACAGGTGTATTGCATCTAATGGAGAGTACTTTGAAGGTGACTGAAGTTTAAACATGTAAGAATAAATACACAATTTTTATATAAATTCCATTTTTTGGCCTCCTCTTGTACAGTGGAGAAGAAAACTGATTATTTTTTTAAAAATGTTCAAAAACAGTGGCAATCTTGTATATATAATTACTTTTCATATTAGCTTTTGGAAACACAATATCAGTTTTTAGAATCCCATGTATATTTTGATTGAAACTGCGTCAAATCTTTATACTACATACCTCTCTGGGGATATTGTATTCGTTCCCCTTTTTTATCTCCTTTTGTAGTCTCAGAAAAGTTTTGTAATATTTTCTATCATAATTCTTTTTATTCTTTGTTAAATGTGTGTGTGTGTGTGTGTGTGTGTGTGTATTCGTTAGTAGACACTTTTTTCTTTTCCTATAACTAAATGTGTTTTCTTATAGTCCTCCATGGTTTAGTCTGCCAGAGACAAATGATGCTGCCACCCACATAGTTTTAATTTGCCCAAAAGGAAAGTATCCAATATCTTATTTTGGTTTTACATTAACCCAGGTTCCGCAAAAGTTGTTTGTCTCCAAAGCCTGGCTAGAGAGGCCTGGGTTGTGGAGTCGGGGGTTGGTGAGGATGTGCAGACAGCACTTAGAATGGAGCTCTGCTTCTCCATGTAGAATACGTTCCAGGTGCACAGGGAAGTGAAGGGCTCAGCAATCAGATGAGGAACACATATTACCATGATGTGATCCAGGTCACAATCAAGTGTTGAAACTGAAACCAAGGGTGGACTCACACCCACAGGTCTGCAGGGAAATGACAACTATCAACAACATCTTAAAGTATTTCCACGTCTGGGAATGCAGGGGATACTTTATTTCTTTGTGTCCACTCAGTCCTAAGTGCATGTCAGATATGTTGTGGCCAAGGCTCTGGTTACCAAACTGCCAATAAACTCCCAACTCAACTATGCATTTGACCTACAGGTGTGAACCTGATTTTTGCAATTTCAGAGTCAATCAACAAATCCTGGGATGTGTAAATGGTGGAAAAGAAATCAGGACGAGGGTGAGGGGAGGGACCCAGCTGTTCCCCCAGATGTCTGGGAGCTGGTTAGTTTCCCAGAGACGGGTAGACCAGCGTCCAAGCCTAAAGTAAAAATTGGTGTTAATCTTGGATTCCTTCCCTCCTCCCCATCCCCACCCAACATGAAGAAAGCCAGGCTTCTTTTGGTTTTTGAACTTAAGACTTTCTCCCCAGGTATATTGGATCTTTATCAGCCAGCCTGGTGAGAAAATGAAGACAGATTGCCAGGTTACCCACTAGCCACAAGGATAATTTATAATAAAGATGATAATAAAGACTAATATCTCTTGAGTGCTTACTACATTCTTCTAAGTGCTTTTCATTTTTATGTCAATACTCTGAGGTAGGTATGTTACTATTACTTCTCCTCCCCATTTTGCCAGTTAGAAAATTGAAACAAGGAGAAGTTAGATCCTTGCCCAAGTCTACAGCATTCGGAATAGGTGGAGCCGGAATTGAAACCCAGGCAGTCTCCCCTCAGATGTGCTAGGGGGGCTTCTGTGCTTCACTGCAGCCCAGAGGGCAGTCGATGCCACACTTCCCCAGTGGGCACTGGACCACTGGTGATACCACTCAATTCTTCTAATGGAATGATCACAAGGGAAGCAGTCAGTACACCCTCCACTGCCTTCACCTGGCGGTGTTTCTGGAGGGTGAGCCCCGAGGTGGAAAGCTGCATTTCTGCAGCTGACTAAGCCTTCCTCTGACGACTGAATAGAAAAGAGTGCTTCCTCATTCTTTGTTTCTCGTACCTGACAGCGTCTGATCCACACACACACACGTGCACGGCTGAACACTCCTGGTCAGGTCCAGGATAACTTATCTGGATGATTAAAGAGGTGATATGCTTTGGAGTCTTCACGATCAGCTGAGCAGTCTGAAATTTTATTCAGTCAGACTTACTAGAAATCTTTCAAGTTCAAATACTTTGGGGATAACAAAACTTTCCAGTTTCATCAAAACCCAAAGAAATGTCACTGAGCTGAGACCATTGTGAAATGGGGCTGAAAAGTCAGGACTTTCACGCAGCCCAGCTGTTCCAACACCAAAGTGGCTGTGCTTAAACTTCAGACTGGACATTTCTTCTGAAAGTTCCCTTTCACAGGGAAAAGAATGTGACCTTACTAGTGCGCTTCTCTCTCTGTTCACTTGAGTACCACGGGGCTCATGGGGTCAGAATTTAAGGCTCATCAGATTTGGGGAGTGTTCGAGTCTTTCCTCTTTATCTGTGAGACAATGTAACCATTACTTTAGTCTATGAAGTGAGTGGTTAAAAAATAACACTTTGGATTCCAGGAGATGAGAATTAGAAATGACTAAAGATATGTAAAAGGATTGAAAAGTAGGTGTGAGAGCTCAGCCAAGAGTGGAAACTTTGTGACCATTATCCCAGAGGGACCATGGAGGCTGGGGGAGGGGAAGACAATCAGAGAATAGTCAGGGTGGGGACGGCGTGAGCAAGTGACTTCAGACACTCCACACAGCACTGCGTACACAAATGCTCCATATACACATTTCACCGAACTGCGGAGCTAATGCAATTTCTTTGCCGACCCCTACCCCCCACCCATCCCAACATGGGGTTTGCCTTCCTGCGGGTCAGTCTGCTGGAGACAAGAGATGTGCCTTCACTCTGTTGCCTGATTAGCTGGAAGGAAAAGTATTTCATGATACATCATGGTTTCATGTAAGTTTGGTTTATGCGAAGATTTATGTCGTCATCCTTCCTCTTCACACCACCACCGTTTAGTGTCTGCATCCCCTGCCCAGATAACTTCCTCCTGCCTGCAGGCATCAAAGGTGTTACTCGTCTCTCTCAATATCAGTTTTAAATAGCAATATAGTTTGGCCACTCCTCCAACAATCATCACACAAAATGAGAACAGAAGTAAAAAGATAATCTATAAGTAAGGATATCAAAGGAGTGTAGGTTAATACTTTCAATCCGCAGGCAGTTTTTAATGCAACACTATATTGTAGAGGATGCTGTCGAGGTATCCTCTACCTAAAATTCTACCTGAATCTAACATATTAGCAACTAATTTGTAGAAGTTTCCCCGAAAGAAAATAAGCATTTGGGAAACCCACTGTAGATAGAAGGAGATGAAATTGTTTGATATGAGAGAGAGAATAGTGTCTAGCTCTGGGCCAGCGAGACAATAAGCACCATGGCCTCGATGTTTGAAAGACACTGGGCCAAATGGTGAGCAGCGCATTAACCAGGGGCTGCATCTGTGGAGTCCACACTTGCTCAGAGCTTGGAGCCATGCTGACTGTCAGCTCCGGGGTCTAGGCAGTAAAAGCGCCCCCTGCTGGAGGCCAGTCCTCAAGCCTTGGGCATGTGCTGGGCCATCAGTAACGGCACAGGTGTATTTCCTGCAACAGTGAGTGCTTCAGAGCCTGGGCAGAATTAGCCAGGGCCCTCCTCTCTCTTCTCCCTGTCCAACGGGAAATCCAATTAATCAGCCCTAATTTGCTTTGCATGATGGAGTTTGCTAAATATGACCGCTGATAATTTGGGTGAAGTTAGTTCATATGGCTATTGACTCAAGTGGTAATTCAAGTATCAGAAAAAGGTTATGCACTTGCTATGTAAATTTACCAGAGACACAGAACGTGTCTCACTGCCCATTCACACTAGTGCTGAACCAAGATATACACAAAATTAAGGAATGTATAACGAGATTGGTACCATAAAATGCTCAAATTTAGCTCTCTAGGATTTTCTTTTTGAGTTTCTTTTATCTTTCTTGGTCTCCCTGAGGCATCATCCAGTAAGCTTGTAAATCTTTTTCTCTCAGTACATTTTCTATACCTAAGTTTTAATTTTAGAGTAGGAATTCTTTCTGACACTTGAATGCTGACAGGAAGCATCTCTATTACCTTCTTTATTTGCCGATCTTCCCATCAACTGGAGAGTCTGCAGGTCTGAAGACCACCCTGGCCACGCATAAATTTCTTTGCTGGTTATCTCAGTTACTGATGGTTCCTTAATATGGGGGTTCTCACTATCCCTTAGGGAAAATGAAGAAAGCAGCTGTCTTTGGGGGTGCATAAAGTGATTTATTGAAAGGCACTTTGCCTTCCTCTGAGCATTTTCATCTCAATGCCTTCTTCAGATCAAGACTCTGAGACCCCAGAGAATGGTGAAGATATCCTGAGAATGTATCCATGCTGTGCACTGTGTGTATTTGCAGTTAACCAGATATAACTAATTGTATAAAATGCACACCCCTACTGTCCGTGTATAATCATTCCCACTAGCAAGCTTTTTTGCCAATCCTTGGTATTCAGACTTATCCATCTATTTGGTATCAAATGGTACCTCCTGGTGGTTTTAAAATGCATTTTCTTGATTACTAATACAGTTGGGAATCTTTCCCATGTGTTTGTTGGTCTGCTGTCTTTTTCTTCAAAATCTGGTTCCAGCCCATCCAGTGATATTAAGTTCCTTTACATTTTTATAAATATAAAATAGATGTATGCATAGCTAGAAATAAGCTTATAGAATTTAGGTTTTTGTCTTTACAATCTCAATTTTCTATACTGGTTTTTGTATTAAATTTTATTTTCCTTAATTTGTGACATATTTTTAAAGTATCTTAGAATTAATATAATGTTGAGAAATGTTTAATAAAGTCAATTTATTAATATTTCAAATGTTTTTGCTATTGTAGCCCTGTTAAGAAATTCTTTTCTACCTAAGTGCCTAAAGATAATCTTCTAAAATTTCTCCTGAAAGTTAAAAAACTTTCTCGTTCACATTTAAATATTTTTCTGCATGGAATTGATTTATGTGGATGTTGTGTGGTACAGATCCAATGTTAAGTCTTCCCTTTGGATGGCCAACTGTCTCAGGATAACTTTTTTAGAACTGTACTGTTTTCCTAAGTGAATTCCAATGCCAACTTTAAAATATATAATATTTCCATATATAAATAAGTTGGTTCTGGGCCCTTTGCTGTTCTTTTGTCTGTATGCCTGTCCCTGCACCAATACCACTCTCCCATTTACTGAAATTTGATAATGAGCAGATAATTAGCTTTTTGAAAAAAATTTCCAGCTTTATTGAGGTATAATATACAAATCAAAATTGTATATATTTAAAGTGTACAATGTGATATTTGAATATATGTATACATTGTGAAATGGTTCTCACAAGCTAATTAACACATCCCTCACTTTACATAGGTGCCTGTCATTTAATTATTCTTTTGGTGATGGGAAAACTTAAAGACAATTATTCTCTTAATGAATTTCAAGTGTACAATGCAGTACTATTAACTACAGTCACCATGCTGCACGTTCAATCTCTACAAGTTATTCACCTGATATAACTGAGTTTTGTACCCTTTGACTGACATTTCCCTTTCCCCCACACCCCAGTCTTTGGCAACCACCATTCTACTCTCTGCTTCTATGGGTTCAACTCTCTCTAGAATCCACATCTTTTTATTTTTTTATTTTTCTCTCTTTTTCCTTATTGTTGTTCAATTACATTTGTTCCCATTTTCCCCCATTACTATCCCCTGCCCTACTCACCCCCCATCTTCCACATTCAGTCCTCCCTCCCCCATTGTTTTTGTCCATGGGTACTTTACACAGGTTCCTTGAGTTGACCCTTCCCCTTCTTTCCCCTGTTATCGCCCTTCCCCCTCCCCTCTAGTTACTGTCAGTTTGTTCTTTATTTCCATTTCTCTGATTCTATTTTGCTTGCTTGTTTGTTTTGCTGATTACGTTCCACTAATAGGTGAGATCATATGGTATTTGCCTTTCACCACCTGGCTTATTTCACTTAGCATAATGCTCTCCAGTTCCATCCATGCTGTTGTGAGGGGTAGGGGCTCCTTTTTTCTGCTGCCTAGTATTCCACTGTGTAATTGTGCCACAGTTTTTTGATCCACTCATTTACTGATGCGTATTTAGGCTGTTTCCAGGACTTGGCTATTGTAAATTGTGTTGCTATGAACACTGGGGTGCATCATTTTTTGAATTGGTGTTTCAGGATTCTTAGGGTATAATCCCAGCAGTGGAATTACCAGGTCAAAATGCAGTTCCATCTTTAGTTTTCTGAGGAAACTCCATATCATTTTCCATAGTGGTTGTACCAGTTTTCATTCCCACCAACAGGGTACTATGGTTCCCTTTTTTCCACAACCTCACCAGCACTTGTTCTTGGTTGATTTATTTATGATGGCCATTCTGACTGGTATGTAGTGGTATCTCATTGTGGTTTTAATTTGCATCTCTCTGATGGCTAGTGATGCTGAACATCCTTTCATATGTACTTCTTAATGCTTTCACCCTTCCGCCCAGCCCTCAACCCCTCTCTCATCTGGCAAACATCAGTTTTTTTCTCTGTTTCTATGAGTTTATTTGTTTTGTTTATTTTATTCTTTGTATTCAATGGATAAGTGAAATCATATGCTATTTGTCTATCTCTGTCTGACTTATTTCATTTAGCATAATACCATCTAGGTCCATCCATTGTGTTCCAAATAATAAGATTTCATCTTTTATGGCCAAGTAATATTCCATTTTATATAGGTACCTACTTTGTTCTTCTTTCTCATGATTGTTGCGGCTATTTGGGTTTTTTGTTGTTGCTGTCATTCTATATAAATTTTTAGATTATTTGTTCTAGTTCTGAGAAATATGCCATTGGTATTTTGACAGGGATTTGCATTGGATCTATAGATTGTTTTGGATAGTATGGACATTCTAATGACATTAATTCTTCTTATCTACAAACACAATATACACTTCCATTTATTTGTATCTTCTTTGATTGCTTTCTTCAGTGGCTTATAATTTCCTGAGTACAGGTCTTTTACTTCCTTGGTTAGATTTATTCCTAGGTATTTAATTAATTATTTTTTTGGTGTAATTGCCAATAAGATTGTTTTCTTAGTTTCCCTTTCTGATAGATCATTATTGATATATGAAAATTCAAATAATTTCTGAATATTTTGTATTCTGCTACTTTACTGAATTCATTTATCAGTTCTAGAAGTTTTTGTGGTAGAGTCCTTAGGGTTCTCTATGTAGAGTATCATGTCATCTGCAAATGAGAGCTTTACTTCTTTATTTCCAGTTTGGATGACTTGATCCTTTCTCTTGTCTGATTGCTGTGGCTGGGACTTCCAGTACTATGTTGTAAGTGGACATCTCTATCTTGTTCCTGATCTTCAGGGACACACTTTCAGTTTTTCCCCATTGAGTAAAATGTTAGCTCTGGATTTGTCATACATGGCCTTTATTATGTCGAGGTGTGAGCCCTCTATTCCTACTTTGCTGAGAGTTTTTTATCATAAGTGAGTGTGAGATTTTATCAAATGCTTTCTCTGCATCTATTAATATGATCATATGATTTTTGTCTTTCATTTTGTTTATGTGATGTATCACATTAATTAGTTTGTGAATATTGTACCAACCTTGCATCCCTGGGATAAATCCTATTTGATCATGGTGTATGATCTTTTTAACGTATTGCTGGATCCAGTTTGCTAATATTTTATTGAAGATTTTGGCATCTGTGTTCATCAGGAATATTGGCCTATAATTTTCTTTCTTTTTAGCATCTTTATCTGGTTTTAGAATTAGGATAATGCTGGCCTCATAAAAAGAGTTGGGGAGTCTTCCCTTTTCCTGAAATTTTTAGAATAGTTACAAGGACTAGTGTTAGTTCTTCTTTAAATGTTTGTCAAAATTTGCTTTTGAAGCCATCTAGTCCTGGACTTTTTTTTACAGGGAGTTTTTTAATTACTGCTTCAATTTTATTAGTTGTAATCAATCTATTCAGGTTTTCCTATTCTTCCTGATTCAGTTTTGGAAGACTGTATGCTTCTAGGAATTTGTTCATTTTGCTCAGATTGTCCAATTTGTCGGTATATGATTGTCATAGTAATTTCTTACAACCCTTTTGTATTCTGTTATGTCAGTTGTTACTTCTCCCCTTCCATTTCTGATTTCATTTATTTGGGTCCTCTCTCTTTTTTTCTTGATGAGTCTGGTTAAAGGTTTGTCAATATTGTTTGTCTTCAAGGAACTAGCTCTTGGTTTTATTGATTTTTTTTGTTGTTGTTGTTCTCTGTATCATTTATTTCTACTCTGATCTTCATTTCTTCATTATTTTCTTCCTTCTACCTACCCTGGGCTTTATTCATTGTTATTTTTATAGTCCTTTTACGTGCAGAGTTAGATTGTTTACTTGAGATTTTTCTTGCTTCTTGGGGTAGGCCTGTAATGCTATGATCTTCCTTTTTAGGACTGCTTTCATTGTGTTTCATAGATTTTAGGTTGTGTGTTTATTTTCATTGTCTCTGAGTAACTTGAGTAACTTTTTTTTTCCCCTGATCTTATTGTTAACCCATTCCTTGTTTAGTAAGATGATTTTCAGAGGTTTTTTTTTTTTTAATTGATTTCTAGTTTCATACCATTGTGCTTGGAGAAAATGCTTAACATGATTTCAAACTTCTTAAATTTATTGAAACTTGTTCTGTGTTCTAACACATGGTCTAGCTTAGAAAATATTCCATGGGCACTTGAAAAGAATGTATATTCTGCTGCTCTGGGGTGACATATTCTGAAAATATCAATTCAATTAATCTAGTATACTGTGTTACTTAAGGCTGCTGTTTCCTTGTTAATTTTGTGGTTGGAGGATCTGTCCACTGATGTATTTGGTGTGTTAAAATCCCCTACCAAGACTGTATTACTGTCAGTCTCTTCTTTTACACTTATTAAGATTTGATTTATATGTTTAAATGTTTCTATTTAAATGCATAAATGTTTGCAAGAGTTGTATTCTGTGTTGCATTGATCCCTTTATCATTATGCAGTGTCCTTCTTTTTATAGCCTTGGTCTCAATTAAATATTTTATTGTCATTGTATTATAGTTGTCCCAATTTTTCTCCCTTTATTCTCAAAGTATAGACTTGTTTTAAAGTCTATTTTGTCTGATATAAATATTTCTATCCCAGATGGTTTTTTTTCCATTTGCTTGAAATATCTTTTTCTATCCCTTTACTTTCAGTCTGTACTTATTGTTCATTCTCAGGTGGGTCCCTTGTAGACAGTATCTATATGGGTTTTGTCTTACTATTCATTCTGCTATTTTATGTCTTTTGGGGGGGAACATTTAATACATTTGCATTTAAAGTGCTTATTGACAGGAACATATTTCTCGCCATCTAATCTTTATAACTATGTCTTCTTTCTTTCTTCTTCTTGGAGAAGACTCTTTAATATTTCCTGTAATACTAGTTTGATGCTAATGAATTTCTTTAGCTTTTTGTGTCTGGGAAGTTTTTTATTTCTCCTTCAATTTTAAATGATAGCCTTGCTAGGTAAATTAGTCTTGGTTGTAGATCTTTGCTTTTATCACTTTGAATATTTCATGGCAAGCCCTTCTCGCCTGAAGTGTTTCTGATGGGATGTGGCAGACCCTTCTGCGTGGTGTGGGTCCAGCTCCCACTCAGAGATGCACAGGACCCATGCCCACAGATAGGTTCTTTCATGGGTAATCAGATTTGCAATATACCTAAGCTGTTTTGAGGTTTGCTCTTTGCTAAAAAACCCTCTCACCCTGCAAGTACTTTGCAGAGGCCCAGTGTAACTGGCTGCCTATTCATTTGCTAATATCCTTCTTCTGTGATGTAATGAGGGGCATTGGCTCCTTTGTTGTAACTGGGATAGGAAGAACCATCTTGGAATGTGAGGATAGATGATTAGAATAAAGGCCTATCATGGCAGAGGCCAGGGCTTTGGCTCCTCTTGAGAGAAAACCCTGTCTGTTATCCTTATTCCTCCACCAGAATTGGTAGTCTGTGTGTATGTTTTAATTCATCCATAATGACGTGGACACTGCTAGCTGGTGTCCACACCAGTGAGAAATCATCTGAGAGCCTCTTGGCATCTTTCCTGTAAGAAACTCTCTATCCCTTGCTTCTTTTAAAATTCTCTCTTTGGTTATTGTGCTGCTATGAACATTGGGGTGTACAGGATCTTTTGAATTGGTGTTTCAGGATTCTTAGAGTACAGCCTAAGTGCCCATCAGTAAATGAGTGGATCAAACAACTGTGGTACATTTACACAATGAAATGCTATGCAGCAGAAAGCAAGAAGGAACTCCTATCTTTTGCAACATCATGGATGGAACTGGAGAGCATTATGCTAAGTGAAATAAGCCAGGCAGTGAAAGGCAAATACCATATGATCTCACCTATAAGTGGAACCTAATCAACAAAACAAACAAGCAAGCAAAATAAAACCAGAGACATGGAACTAAAGAACAAATTGACAGTGACCAGAGGGGTGGGGTGGGGTGGTTAACAGAGGAAAGAAAGGGAAGGGTCAAGTCAAGGAACATGTATAAAGGACCCATGGGTATAGACAATGGGAGAGGGAGGATTGAATGTGAGAGGTGGGGGTGGGTAGGGTAGAGGAGAGTAATGTGGGGAAAATGGGGACAACTGTAATTGAACAACAATAAAAAAAGAAAATAAATAAAGTTCTCTCTTTGTCTTTAATCTTTGCCATGTTAATTATGATATATCACGATGTGGGCCTCTTTGAGTTCATCTTGAATGGGACTCTCTGTGCTTTCTGAACCTGTGTATCTTTTCCCTTCACCAGATTAAGGAAGTTTTCAGTTATTATTTCTTCAAATAGGTTCTTGATCCCTTGTTTTATTTCTTGTCCTCTGGCACCTCTATGACGTGGATGTTGTTAAGCTTGATATTGTCCCAGAGGTTCTTTAGGCTATCCTTTTTTTAAGAATTATTTCTTCTTTTTGCTGCTCTAATTGGATGTTTTCTGCTACCTTGTCTTCCAGATGGCTGATTTGATCCTCTGCTTCATTTAACCTTCCACTAGTGTATTCTTCATTTCAAATATATTATTCTTCATTTCTAACTTTTTAATGTCTTCTTTTAATGTTTTCTATCCTTTTATTTAAGTCCTCATTGAGTTAATCCATTCTTCTCTTGTGTTCCTTGAACATCCTTATCTTTTTTTTTTTTTTTTTGAGCTCTATCTGGTAACTTGCCTGCTTGCATTTCACTTAGATCTTTTTCGGGGGATATCTCCTGTTTTTATATTTTGGGTGGGCATTTTTTTCCTCTTCATTTTTGCTGCGTCCCTGTGTTTGTTACTGTTCATTAGGTAGATCTGCTATGCTTCCCGGTCTTGGTGTGATGCCTTAGGTAGTAGTTGCCACGTGGGGCTCACTGGCACCATCCCCTTGATGATCTGAGCCCAGTGCTCCAGAAATGTCCCTTGAGTGTGTTCTGTGAATCGTCCTCTTGTAATTGAGTGTAGGATTGCTGTTACCTTGTTTGCATGTGGGCTTGCCTCTCTGGCTGGCTGACTGTGAGGGTCAACCCCACTCGTAATATATGAGCTACTGTGAGGAGACTGATCCCACAAACTGAAATTTGCTCAGCAGAATCTGGTGCCAGCTGAGATTTCCCTTTGGTTGTGCTCCAATGTGTTTTGAATTCTCCCACACAGTGTTTTGGTTGTGCAGCTACTTTGGGAAACCCTGGTGTTAGTCAATGTCAGGTGCTCCCTGTAACTGGCCCTGGGCTGCCTGTTTAGAGCTACAAAGTGATCCACAGTTTGTGGCTGCTGGGCTGGGCTCTGGGAGGTGTGGGAGGGACCAAACTGCACACCATGGCCAGCTTCCACCAGCACAAAGCCTGGTGGAAGTTCAGCAAAAAGCCCAAGTTTTCCTGTAATTCTTTTTCGTATGTCAATTGCCTGTTAGATTCAATGACTAAAAGAGCTTCTGGTGGTATGAGAATTGTGTGAGGTAGGTTGGGGCAAGTGGTTTTTAGCAGATTAATACAGATTCAAACTCAGTGCCAATGCTGGGTCTGGGCCACTCAGCAATAGACTCAGGGAACACTAAGGCCAGCCACCAGCTTGTGGGTGCCTCCAGACCTTTGTGTTGTGGTGGGGTCTCAGGTCAAGGTGAGGCCAGAGTTTATTAGGCCCAGGAAGAGAAATATTTGGCCCTGTGAAGGGAGGTCTCTGCACAGTAGTGATGCTGCTGGTCAAGACCATGAAGGAGAAATGAAAACCTCTTAGGAGCCACACAAATCAGTCTTTCCCAGAGTCTTCCAGACCTCCTTAAGAGTCTCCCCCAAAATTCTACACTGTGGGACCCAGCTGGCCACAGCCAGCTGATAATATTGCAGAATGCCAGCTCAGCAGGGCGGGGCGACTGGGAGTCAGGAAGGTGGAGCTAGTGGTTCTCCATAGGCATGGCAGGGCATCGCTGCTCTGGCTCACTGCAAGGGTTGGTTAGGGTGGCAGGTGCCACTTCTCTGGTGGACTGGGGCACATGGCCGGGGAGGGGAAATTGCTCCTACCCCCAAACCACAGAACTCTGTTTTTGACTCCTCCAAGTTCACTCTCTAGAGCCCTTTAAGAAAGTCTACACCGCAAGCTGAGCAGCAGACTTCTGCACAAGGTGTGAGCTTGGCAGGGTGTGGCAATAGGGAGTCAGGACAATTGGGCTAGTGCCTTCGTCCAGGCTGATGCAGTATGAAGGGGCTCAACCCAAGAAAGATGGAGCCTGTGGGTGGTGCAGGAGAGGGACTCAGCACAGGAACCCTGGCAGCTGTGCCTTCAGCTCTCTCCCTGGAGCCTCCCTGGAACAATTCCAGTCCACTCTGATCCAGGATGGAATGGCTTTATATAGCATTTCTTTCTGTCTTTACATTTAAAAAAATAGATTTGAGTTATTATTTTTAATCCTCACCTGGGGATATTTTTAAAATTGATTTGAGAAAGAGGGGATGGAGAGAGAGACAGAGAAACAGAGACAGAGAGATAGGTGTGAAAGAGAAATGTTGATTGGTTGCCTCTCATATTTGTCCTGATTGGGAACCAAGCCTGCAAACTTCTGGTGTATGGGACGATGCTCCAACCAACTGAGTCACCCAGCCAGGGCTGGATACTATTTCTTTAAATAAGTTTTCTGTCCTTTTCTTTCTCTCTCTTTCATTTCTCTTAGATTCCTATAATACTTAATAATGGTTTTTTTTATGGTACCCATAATAGACTTTTTAAACTCTTATTCATTTAAAGTTCTTTATTCTCCTCTGACTGTACAAAATCAACAGACTTGTCTTTATGTTTATGGATTCTTTTTCCTGCTGAAGCAGGATAGTAGGAAGCTAGGAAAATTCCTGGGCAAGTGCAATGGGGAAACAGAGCCACAAAAATCAAACAAGGCCAAACAGTTTGAGCAACTTGAAGCCAGCTGGTGAATTGCAAAGCCTCATCTCTCCTAACCAGGGACACTTGAGAGTGAATGGTTTATACCTCTCCTTCTTAACCAGAGAATACTTGGCTTAAATCTCTCTGGCCTGACAAATAAAGAACAAAGACCCGACTAATGTTATATGTGCCAAGGGCAAATGAAGTCAGGGAAATAAATGACAAAAACTCCATTAAAAGCCAGACAGACCCACGATAAAAGTAAAACAGGATAGCAGACCTAATAATACTCCCAACCCTGCTATGTGCTCATTTTGACATATCAGTATATTAAAAATGTAATAGAAAACTAATGAATGTTCTGCTAAAACTCTCCCCTAAGATTTTCACCCACAGAAAGAAGATAATAAAAGGCTCTCAGAACAAAGATGCAGTGCAGGCTCACCCTAGGGCACAGATGGCAAAGTAAGGCCTGCGGGCGAATCCAGCCCTCCACCTTGTTTCTACCCGGTGGCAGCACCGAGCTCTTGCTTAACTGTTAAGGAGTAATTACAGTTATACAATCCTAAAGTTACATTCAGCCCTTTGAAGGCAACAGGCTGATGTGGCCCCCGGCGAAAATGAGTTTCACACCCCTGTAGCATGCTCATGCCCCTTGCTGGGCATGAACTTTTTATTTCTTCCTAAGCTCTAAGGGTCCCAAGGAGACTTGCAGCCAGGGGAGCAGGGGCAGCAACCGGCTGGGCTTAACCCTGATCCTGTCTCCAGGGCCCCCTTTTCTCTGACTTCCCAGTGGGCTAACAGCAGCCTCGCCTTAGCTCACTCCTTTCCTATAACTTTCTAGGGAGCCAAAGCAGCTTGCCTACACCTTCTCTTACTTGTACTGCCCTAAGTCTTTCCTTTGTTACACTGTACCCAGCTTTAATAAATGTATTCTCAAAATCACCTGGACTTTGTTTGAAATCTTTCCTTCATGAACACGAAGTCAAGAACACACACACAAGCCACCGGCCTGAGGCAGACCTGCTCCTGGGCGGTGCCTGTCCCCTAACCCTGCCAGGCTGAGCCTGATGTTGAGGCTCTCTATTGCATTTTTTCCATTTTATTGATTGTATTTTTCAGCTCCAGAAGTTTTATTTACTGCTTTTTATTTTAATGATTTCTATCTCCTTGTTGAACTTTTAATTGGGTTCATGTATTGTTTACCTGACTTGCTTTAATTGTCTGTGTTGACTCTCACTGATCTTCCTTAAAAAAATTATTTAGAAATCATTTTCAGACAACTTGGAGGTCTCCGTTTCTTCGGTTTCAGTTACTGGAAGACTGTTATGTTGGCTGCGATGGTGCCGATGAGTGGGATGCAGCATCTTCATTCCTTGGGAATCACAGTGGAAAGTCCCTGTGCAGGTCTGTCTGCTCAGTGTAGTCAACCATTCTGCACTGGTTGTCTGTGGCCAAGACCTCAGAGGTTTTGTGGGCGGCAGTGGAAGGTAGAGCTGTTGGGGTCCTCAGAGGCAATTGTTGCTGAATTACTCCTGTCCCTCCCCCCCCCCCTTTTTTTTTTGCCCATGGATGAAAGTTCTAGCCTAGGAATCCTTATTGGCATCTGCTATGGTGTTCTGTAACTGAGCCTGGGTCCTGGAATCAGGTGCATAAAGAACTGCCACAGTGCCTGGGTCCTGAGGTATGGATGTGCATTTGAGGCAGTGGCACTGGTGTCTGAGGTGTGGATGTGTGTGGATCTCCAGTTAAACTGGGTTCTGGGTCTGAGTGGCTTTCTGCAGTGACTCTGGCAGCCCAGCGGTGGGGGTGGGTGGGTGAAACAGCAGCAGCATGGGTTCTGGGATGACAAAGTCACAGCAGTGGTTGGAGCCTGGGGGTCAGACAGGGTGCAGTAGCTGCATGGCTGGGGAATGGTGGGTCAAAACCTTAATTCTGGCCTTGGAAGAATTCACTGGACAGAAGCAATGTGAAGTGGTGCTCCAATAAAGCCAAAGTCAGGACAGGTGGGGTGAGGGCTCTGGGAAACAGCAGGGCTGCCAACAATGATGGTTCAGAGAGGCCACCTGAGGCAGTGGGTGGTGCTGGGGAAGTTGTAGGCTTTCCTGATGATGGAACAAAGTTGTGCCCTGGGGCCTGGGCAGGGTGCAGAGCAGTGGCAATGCTGGTCCATGTATGGTGGGGTGCTGCGGTGTCCTGAACCCAGAGAGTGGGACACTGCAGTGACTGGAGTCCCTGAAGGCAGGTAGGTCCCCCTTCAGTGACAGTTCCAGCTCTGGGGAGCAAGTCTGGGAGACAAACTCCAGGTATCTCAATCAGATAGAACCAGATTTGGTGAAGACTGTGGGAGACCTCTGTAGCAAAGGCTGAAAATGTCCACAGTGATAAGGTTTACTAGGGCTCTCCTGCTCCCTCTCCGTGTGGAATACAATTCTTTTGCAAGGATCCCTCCTGGCACCAAGCTGCTATGGACTAGGAAGTGGGGTGACAAGAGTAAAATGCTCCCTGTAGTTTCCTACATGGTCATTCTTTGTTTTTGAGCACTGCAGGGTTTTGCTGCTTTTTTGTTGTATTCCAAAACTTTCTCTGAGCTTTTTTTTTTTTGGTCTATTGTTGCTTATTTGTTGTTTTTGTGGGGGAGGCATGAACTGGTACCTCCTGGACTTCCATCTTATTGATGCCATCCTTCTCAGTGTCTCAAGGTGCAAGGTTAAATTACTGGTTTTTAAAAACCTTACTTGTTCCTCAATGTGGATATCTACAGCTATAAAATTTCCTCTAAGCACTCTTTCACATGTATCCCATAAGTTTTGGTATATTGTGCCTTCATCTTTATTCATTCAAAGTATTTTCTTTTTTAAAAAAATATTTTATGTATTTATTTTTAGCAAGAGGGCAATGCAGGCATGTGCCCCGACTGGGAACCGAACCTGTGACCCTTTGGTTCACTGGCCCATGCTCAACCTATTGAGCTATACCTGCTGGGGCCCAAAGTATTTTCTAATTTCCCTTTTGATTTCTTACTTGACCCATTGGTTATTTAGGGATGTGTTGTTTAATTTCTAAATATTTACTTCACATATTTTCCCCATTTGACTTCTAATTTCATTCCACTGGGATTAGAAAACATATATTTTATAATATTTCTGTTCTTTTAAATGTATTGATGCTTGTTTTATTGCCTACCACATGGTCTACCCTGAAGACTGTTCCATGTGCACTTGAGAAGAACGTGCATCTTGTTATTGTTGGGCTAAGGGTTCTGCAGGTGCTGGTTAGGTCAGGTTGGTTTGTAGTGTTATCCAGACCTTCTGCCCCTTTGTTACTCTTCTGTCTGGTCGTTCTATCCATTATTGAAAATGGAATATTGAAGTCTCCAGTTATTATTCCTGTCAAATTTTTGATGTTTTGTTATTATGTACATATACAAGGAGGGACCTAAAGAAAAACTGAATTGTCTCCTGGAAGATGGGCCTCTTGTAGTATAGGGTGGGCCCCTGCTAGGTGAGTGTTGTAGGAACCCATCTGTGTCAGTGTACCAGCTGGTATTTTGGTGAGAGGCTGCGTTCGGCTTCAGTAAAAATTTTTTTGAAGACTCTTTTGATGTGTTTGCCCATTTCATGGTCAGTGATTAGTGAGCACACCTGCCATTTTGCTGATGGGGAAGAGGTGAAACAAATAACAACAGCAAGAAAAATGGCAGAAGCACTTAAAAGGCATCAAAATTGACAAGTTCAAAAACTGTTCTGAGCAGTGGAAAGAAGTCTCAAAAGACACACTGCATCAAATGGGGAGTATTTTGAAGGTGAGTGAAGTTTAAACGTAAGAATAAATATGCAACTTTTTAATAAATAAATTCCAGTTTTGGGGGGTACCCTCTTGTATGTTCTTCTTTGTCTTTAGTGAGATCTCCCACTTTAAAGTCTACTTGTTTAACAGTGTATCCATTCTACCTTTCCTCTGGTTGTCGCTTTCATGCTGTGTCTTTTATTCATCCTTTTACCTTTAATCTATTTGTGTCTTTGAATACAAAGTGTGTCTCCTAGAAACAATAGATGGTTGGATCACTTTTTCTGTCCAGTTTGATCATCTGTCTTTTGACTAATTGTTTAATACATTCACATTTAAATTTATTTTTATATTGTTGGATTTATATCTGCTATTTTATTTTTTTCTGTCTCATATCTTTTTTGTTCCTCTATTGTACGTTTATTACACTTTTACACTGAGTAAATATTTTAATTTATATGTATATGAATGATTAATCTAGAGTTTACCATACACATGTTAACTTAAAATAATCAGTTTCAGTATGATGCTAACTTGATTCTAGTAATATATAGAAATGTCCTTCCTACAAAGCTGTTTCCTTTCCTCTCATTATGTGGCATTGTTGTCATATGTATTGCATTTATGAATATCGCAGACACA